>VRMD01001997.1:0-14688 GCA_009872375.1 Sminthurides bifidus | reverse complement strand
TGTGATGACCTTCAGAACTAGCCGTAGCTTCCGGATGCTGGCTTGATTACTAGTCATTTTCTATACTGCGTCTTTGGTAAAGTATTGAACAAAGTTGTTTTGTTTCACCATGGGGACCCTGTTGGAACATTTTTCGTCAAGTCCCACTCCGTTGATCCTTTCAGAGACTCTAAAAAACTATGAGGTGAGCACAGCACGACTATAGGAGAAGATTACAATATAATTCACGATTCTCCGTCGGTCTAGTAATTATCATGAGGACTTTGAGGTTGCATAAATGTCATTATAGAGATCTTATACCAAAATAATATTTCTTGGCCCATGGCATCGTAAGATAATGCTGCCATAGAGCGGAAATGTCTGTGGGTTTTCACTGGAGGTCTTGGTCTCATTACCCTAATGAATTATTAAGTATGGATGAAGTATATTTACAGGACAATTACTGCGTCATTAGAGTCTCTAGGCTTTTAATACCAATAAGTCCACAAAATGATTTGAAATGGTGATTCCGTTGTCGTTCCTGTTGTGTCTATCCACGTGCTTTGGCCTGAGGCGGGACTTTCTCCGCGGATGACTTTCGTTAATTCCAACATCAAGTCGGTCAGTAGTCTGCACCTTTCAATTGCTGATATACAATTTTTCTAGCAGGGTATTGCTCGTGCTTAAACGTTTGCAAAGCCAACTTGTGGTATCAAAGCGCATCTTATGTATTTGCGGCTCTCTAAAGACCCAAGAAAGTAGGCTGCTAATTCAAGTTCATTAGTGCAACTTTGCCAAGTCTTACAAAACACACTGTCCGCTATCCCATAAGTTAATTAAGGTCTAAGGTTCATTATAACTACATCATGTTCTTTCGTAAGAGCCAGTTCATCCGACGGCAATGAAGGAACAATGAAGGAAGTAATAGGTGGCTCATAATTAAACAAAATTAATGAGATAATTCTCAATTAATAAAATTATCTTGTTAGTTTTGTTAAAGACTTGAAACCAAAATGCCGGAAAAATCAACAGAATTGTTAGTTTGTTCACATTCGGTGTCCTGCACCAATATTAACTCATTTCTGTAGGAAAAATATGGGCAACTTGAATAACATACGGAATGCAAAATACTAATTCCCACTTTTTGCCTTGTTTAAACTACTGCAATATTTTCTTCGTAATTAGGTGCGAAATTAACGAGGGTCAGACTGATAATCTTGTGTTTGTACTAGTTCCAAGCAAGCAGAGATATAAGATGTGCCGATTTGCGTCATTAAGCAATTATTTTGCAAAGTTGAGAAGGGAATATCGGTTTTGAAATCGTATTATAATCAAAGGAATTAACTTCTTTGATTTCAAACCACATTTGCTATTTCGCAGAAAATGTGAAAGAATCCTACATTGCTTTCGCAGTCCGGCAGATCTACACAATGTTGCAAGGTTACCTCACTTCAGAGAGTTCAAATCACTTTGACGCCGGATGAGAGAATGCCGACCATCATCCGTCCAATTTAACAATCCAGCTGATATGAACTATTAAGCTATCTGGTTATATGAAATTGGTACTTAAAACATAGATTTCGACAGTTTATCATTCGTCACGTTCGTGTCGAGAACAAGAGCCAAGAGAAGTAAAGTGCAAGAACTACTTTTTCCAAGTGGATTGTGCTGTGCACTTATGTCTTCTTTTTGTACTCCCCGAGGCGTTTACTGATGCCCTCCGCTTATGCACGCAATAGCGGAAAATTTGCAACTAATGTACCAGGGACTTCTGTTAGGGCAACTGAAAGAACAAACAGTGAAAGCGGGGAAACTTCACTGTTAGAAAAACAATTCTCAGTGTTTGCTTATTCGATCAATATCTGACGGCTTTACAGAGTTTGTGATTGTCAAGATGTTAGCATTTGCTTTTTTGACCTTGAATTCTAATCGAACAATATGAATTGAGCGATCGCTCGGAAAGTTCGAACATTCTTTTCTAAAAATTTTACTGTTACATCTGTGGATTGTAATCGCTTTGAAAGATGATAACGTTCAGTACTGTATAGTAAATCATTACAGATTAAGTAATTTGAGATCTTTACTTCTGTATCATTAAAGTAGCGAATCTCGTATCGTGTTTTAACATGCTCCCCTACGCGACAGTTTACTTGTGACCGATGGATGCGGATTCGCGGTCGCTGGTTTCCGAGTACGAAGGCGGAACTAGTGCGAACTGCGGTGAAAAAATGGCAAAGTGTCAGACAGACCAGTTCGGGTTCCGAGTTTTTGCAAAATTTGCTCAAGAATTTCACACCTGTGAGATGGAGAGACAGGTGCGAAAGAGCAAAAAGTAAGCAAGAGGATGAACATGGAAATGCAGATAGTCGGAAAAAGTCCTTCTTTGCCTGTCCTGTCTACGAGAAAGATATGCTCAGGAAGCACTACGGCTACCATTTTTTGCGAACAAAGGCAAGTTCATCTAGTAACTGGATTAGTATACTCATTTACGAATGAAACTCAGTTCTTTAAGCCGGTTTTAGTTGACCAAAAAACTTTCGGAGTACTATAAAAGCTTTAGTATCCAATACGAATCTAATTGACAGTCAATTATGATAATTCATATTTCAAGCCAAAGCATCTTCCAGGATATGAAACCTTCAATTCATTAACTGACTTCTAGTGCATTTGCAAAGAAACGGATTATTTCCTTGGATTTATTTAATGGCAGTCACCAATTGGGTATTTTGAGGGTCATGCATAGTGTCATGCTGACGCTGACACACGTAACAGCTTTGGGACTTACATAGCTCACACGGCATTTTTGGATAGCTCAAAAAGCCTATGGTGTCATAAGAACTTTTATTTTCTACAGATTCTGACAGAGTATTGCGAAGTGCAAATCCCTTTGCAAGTTCGATACGGCACATGTAAATATTGGAGACGGAGGAGAAACAAAGTTGATGCTTATTTTATAAACAAATTCTCCGCAATTTCATCAGATGAGCAGGCAGACAGTCCTGTTTCGAAATGGTGAGCTAAAAGCTTGTACTCTGTAAAATTCTACGAATACAAGTGATCTATCGTAGCAAAATTTTGTCTTGTGGCTGTCAAAATAGACGTCAGAGCCCGCGAGGCTGTTATGAGGTGAAAACCCATCTTTTGCAGGTTTGTCAATGTCATGATAAACGCTTCGGATCATTCGCCGGGTTGGTACGATGCAGACGTTTTCATATCTTGCAAAATGAAAACTGATTGTGAGAACGACTCCAAAATTGCAACTCACATCGAGCTTTGTGTACTGAACACTCACAATGGCAGTTTCAGACTCAGAGGTACGAACGAAAAGACCGTTCAAACTTTCATTGAGTTCTTACCATGATTTTAGACTTTTGATGACACTTGAGACCAATTCCTTTCCCTTATCAAGATTTATAAAAATTACGATTAAAGGGAGAGGGTCCCTCCAACAACTGGTTCACAAGGCACCTGGAAGGTTTAGCATCCCGAGGTTTCTGCACAGTAAAGAGATGGATCTATCCAAATGCAAAATTGTCTCCAAAGGATTTTGTACATTTAAAGTCAAAATTTATTCCTCTCATGCCTTCGATGTTAATCCAGCCTTGAGCTTGAAGGATGTCGAGGGCACCACACCTCCATGTGGCAACTCCAGTGCGCAGGATTCCACAACTTATGCGGACTCAATCAAGATAATTTCAAGGGACGGCCATCTTGCCTTTCCAAAGGCGAAGTTGAGTGCGTGAGCCAATGAGATTTGAGCCCCAATTGGCATTTTCCATTGCAATAAATTAACTATTGATGAAAACCCAATTTCAGGTAATGAAACTTGGCAACGATTAATCCAAGTTCTCGGCCCAAGGCTAGTAGTCCCGGAGGATAAAAAAGGCTTTGCAACACTGGACCTTTCAAAGTTTCCTTCTCGAGTAGTTCTTTCAGCATTGAAAGCAATTTTCTCTCATTCCAGCAAATCATTACCTCTGAAATTTTCCAGCCTTGTGGAATGTCGTGCATTCCTTCAGCTATGTCATTACTTGAATTTACCAAATGAGTTGAAATGGGCTTGCCTCCACTCAATTGTAGAAAACTACTTGACTGTGGGCAATTTCGCTGAAATTACCGTCATCGCCTACACTTACAAATGCAGTGACGTTGTTTTACGTATTCTGCGAGCTTTTCTCTTCAGGTGAAATAGGGAATGACCGGAAATATGATCAATTTTGCAACAGTTAAATTTAACTTTAATCAAGTCATGAATTTCATGATTCTTAGCAACATGACCGAGATTTCCAAAACATCAAGTCTGAAAGAGTACGTGGAGGAATTCCCAGCCGCCTTTATTGCAATTGTCCTCCCTCCGTCGCCTTCCAAGGATTTCGGTGACCTTGCCCAAGGGCCACTTGGCACTTTAAATATTGAACATTTTCCGTCAACTGTCTCTTCTATCAGTGGTGCCTGAACTCTCAGAAGGTACAGTATCCAAACCTTAAGTCTCCAGTCAAGTCATGAGTAGCAATGCGATAGTGTAATTGACGATGATCTCAAAAATCGTCAGCATGATCTCTGAATCCACGTACGCGTAATTCATCAACATGATTCGGATAGGCTGTAGGGCTGCCAATTCTTGGTGAAGGAATGCACCGCTCCGTCTCCATGACCCCAAAATGTGTGAACTCGTAGAATATACTTGAGCCAGAGACCAGAACAAAATTGTCAATATACAAACCGATGCTAATCCAATGGATGATATCACGGCTCCAACGAGGTCGAAGGATCGAAGTGCTCCGTAAATAGCGAATACGCTGAGAATGATCAACACGTTTTCCACAGTTGGTAGCAGTATATTAGCGCACATTCGGTTTTGCATGTCCACCAGTAACTGAAGTTGTTTGTACAAATGGATAAGCTTGGCTCCCAGATTTGAATCAATATCTCTAAGAGAATAATAAAACATTTAGTGCTTGTATTGTAAGTCGTAAATGCAGAAACTCAAGGGCAGTTATCAGTCATTATCTCACTTACTTTAAATGCTTCAAGGCAGACAGAAGCTGCAAGACGACACAAATACCCGATGCATAAAACAAAACACCAGCAAAATAAACGTACGCCAAGTAAGTCACTAGGGTAACGGACAGACTGGTTGAGAGGAGGCGGAAAGGTGCTGCAAAATCTTGGGAGTAGTAAGAAATGTATAGTTTTAGGTGAGACTGACTAATGGATGCTACAACAACTAGAAATGCATTAACAGCGGTGCTGCATATCGTCAAGAGCAGAAATGATTCCGACAGTTTTAGCTCCGCTGTTTTTTCCCCTTTTAGTGCTAGCGACTTGTCAAAGTATTGCCGATAGTCTGTAAAGGAATAAAAACTGTAAAATGCATTGGCAAGATTGAAATGGCACGATTATCATGGCCTGTTTTAGTACATCGACATTCTCACCCTCCAAGAATGCCAGAGAATAGTTGGTGAATTCCACAATTTCCTCTTGGTAAAACCACGATGTGGCTTGAAACGCCAAGGGTAAAATGAGCAAAATCAAGCCATACTGCAACGCCAAAACGTCATCACCTTCCTCATTGTCATCGCCATCCCTAATCAGGCACATACCCAGCTGCCATGCCAAGAAACTCGAGTACAAAATCATTAGAATTGTTGCAACAGCCCATCCCATATTGCAATACTCATTCGTTTTCAATATCAGACGTCGCTTCCTACTGTCAAAATTGAAGAAATGGCTGTGCAGTATTTCGCCCAAGGCTATACAATAGTGTGCCATATCCAGCAGTTTTTGACTTAGAAATGGCTCCAGATGACTCAATGTGGAGTTCGGCCCTTCATTGTCACTGCGGTCTGAGCTCCCGCTTTCGATGCTCTTTCGTGAACCATTGTCGTCCTCCAGGTTCCTCGAAGTGACTGCTGTGGTGGACCTGAGACCCTCGTTCCTTCAAAGGTAGTGTGGGGATGAACAACGTACTGCTGACGTCACCAAGGGGCACGACGACAGTTTCGGACCCGTTCCGACGCTTTAAGGCGCTTGGCGAGTGAAGGGCTCTTATTCCTTTTACTCGCAAGCGCTGCCCAATGGTCTTGGGTTTCAGACTACCGATCAGCGATTTGTAGGAGGTCAACATGATGGACTGAGAGGACGGGTCACTGATACTAATGCATTCTCTGATAGCGGACTTCTGCCTTTAGAACAGTTGTGCTATGACACCAAATCGGTCAATACGCAGTATGCCTAGAAGCAGTGATCAAATCCGGTTGAGGAAATTGAATATCTAAATAACTTGCATTATATTTGCTCCTCTCTTTTGACGTAGAAGAGCGGATTGACGTTTAATAATACGTTTAATTTACGGTAATTTAATTATTTCCTTATTCAATTCTTGAACTTTGCTTTTTGCCAACGTAAAACCCATCTAAATTGCCAACAAAATTAATCGAAAATGGCAGAGACCGGAAATAGGCCATTCCTATACTGATTTTCCTATTTAACTTAAGCTCAAAGACCGGCGATACAATCGCTGGGGTATTGCAATAGATTTGGCATCATGTTTCAGCCCATAGCAAGCAGTAAGAGTGAAATTGACTGGTTCGTAATCACGTCCATCAATGTCAGCGTCAGGCCTGGATCCACGTATGCATACGACCCTAACGTTATCCGAATCGGGCGTTGGGTTCCGAGTTCTCGTCTGTCAAACCTCGGATCACGTTTCCAGCCAATCAAAAGCGTTTTGCTTGCAGTGTAGATTTTGGCCAATGAGGAAAACACAATAACCATGGTACAGTAAGCTAACAATGAGATTGAGGGAACTGCCAGCTGGAGGATACCCTGCAAGCGGAGGGCACCATAAAGGCCGAATATACTGACACTCATCAAGACACATTCGGCAGCTGGTAGAAGAAGTGCCGCTGTTCTGTTGAAAGAGTCGAAGAGAAGCTTTTGGTTCTTGTACATTCGCATCATTTCGATTGCTCCATGGCGGTCGATGTCAAGAGACCTGAATTACATATGAGTCCATTAAGATAGTTTAAGAACAGGTTCTTGAGAAAAATGACGCAAATATTAATCGACTGTGTTGATTGATTCTTTAAGAATCGATAATCTTACTTCAAATGCTTCAGTCCAGCCAGCCAAGTTAGAACGATGCACATTCCACAACAGTACAGCGCCCCTCCAGCGGCGTAAACGTACGCCAAGCACGTTACAATGTAGAAGAAGTGCCGCTGTTCTGTTGAAAGAGTCGAAGAGAAGCTTTTGGTTCTTGTACATTCGCATCATTTCGATTGCTCCATGGCGGTCGATGTCAAGAGACCTGAAATACATATGAGTCCATTAAGGTAGTTTAAGAACAGGTGCTTGAGAAAACTGACGCAAATATTGATTGACTGTGTTGATTGATTCTTTAAGAATCTATAATCTTACTTCAAATGCTTCAGTCCAGCCAGCCAAGTTAGAACGATGCACATTCCACAACAGTACAGCGCCCCTCCAGCGGCGTAAACGTACGCCAAGCACGTTACAACCACTACGGAGATTATCCTCGTGGGGTAGTGACAAGTGGCACTTGGGTCCGTGCACAGGGAGGAGATGAAGATCTTCATATTCGGTACAGCAATACTAGCTGCAATGCTTAAAACGGCAACGATCACGATTCCGATGTAAGCGACCACAATAAAAACCTCACAAAACTTCAGCTCGAAGGATTTCCTGAGGCGCTCCTCGACGCTCAAGCAGGTCACATACACTAGAAGCAATGAGCAAATTAAACCAATTAAGTCGAAAAACAAAGTTAGTTTTCCCCTATGATCTTTAGACAAGCTTTGACAGGAAAAGGTGCTGTAAGGGAAAGGTGGAAGACAAGCCTAAAAATATTCGACCTTACCTTCACCCCTAATGCAAGAGATGTTTAGAAAAGCCGCGAGCTCATCTCTGCTGTAGTGAGAAACGATTTGAAACACAATGGGTAACGTGCAAAATATAAGCACAAAGCCTACGGTAATCAAATTCTCCTTATTGCTACTATCGTATATGAAGCAGTTGATGAGCTGGTAAATGGAGAAAAAAGTGTACAAGAGAGAAACACACAATCCCAGGAACCAGCCGAGATTTCCCTTCCTGAATTCTTTTGTATAGATTCTACGACTAACAGTGTCCAGGTGAAAGTAATGCAAGTTGAGCAGCTCGCCAACGGCAACGCCATAGTACGACAAGTCTATCAGTTTCTGGCTCACGAACGGTTCCAGGTAAATGTGATCGGGAACATGGGTTGCAATCGGGGCAAGGTCTTTCGCCAAAACCTGACGTTTGATCTCAGAGCTTGCCAAAGTTGCGCCTGCTGAATGCCCTGGGGGCATATCATCAAGCTCGAAAGAGTTCGTAGGCCTGGACCGATTAGCCGTATCTGTCCATTGTTTTGCCGTGAACTTTGACCTGCGGAGTTTTTGCCGTGCTTGCTGGGTGATTGGAGCGGGGACATTTCGAATATTTGCAGGACTATTGGAGTAAATCAATTGCTCAGCGGTTTTAAACATTCTCTTGATTTTACTGGAGAAGGCATGGAAGGGAATGATTCGGAGATGTTCATGATACACTGGACGGAAAGTCGGTGAGCAACAGGACCAGTCTAGAGTCTAGACGTTTTTGTTGAAATTTTGCGATAGTTTGCCATCCACTATGTCAATACAAGCCAAGGTCTCTTACGTATTTGTTTCATTTCAATTACCGTAGGTAATAGAACCGTTAATGCGCTGGTTCAAGTCAGGTTCTCAAATCAGTGATCTTGGTTATGACATTTTAATTCTGTCGCTTGATTACTGTTATGTGATGATATTTTCATCGATAGATTTCCGTGGCTCGTCAGTTGGGATAACGGTGGTTTGATAACTGCACAAATGCGTAGCGCAAATGAATTAGAGGATATGGTTCAGGTAAATCAAGTGGTGCATGAATCATAAGTATGTTTACTGTATATAGATAGCATAGCAGTATTTCCGATTCAAAGTCCAATGCATTTGCTAGTGTGCTTCGTTCATATATTGAATAACGAAAACTCTTTTTCCGGAAACCACAAGAAACTTTCAGCATCATCTTTCATACTCTAACCCACGTAAAACTAATTGTATCATTTATCACAGTCTTATCGCATAACCTGGCTGGAATCGAGAATAAGGTCCATAGAAAGTGGTAGCCTTGAATTTCTAGTTTGCGCAAGTTCAGCGAACAGATGTGCTAATTTGCGTCACCAAGTACGCAATCTCGTGAAGTTGCTCACAAATATCGCAATGACAACGAAAGGATTTCATCCTTTAATCCAGTAAAACCAGCTGAGTAATTCTCTTAGATTGTGAAGCGCAGCATGGATGTCAGTCATTTACTATTACTATCGCAGTCCGGCTGATGTAATCAACATTATTGCCAAGGAATACTCCGCAGCATCAAGTTCAAGAGGCTTTGACGATTGATGAAAAAATGCGACCATGTAAATCATTTACTGTTATAATAAAACGCAAAACGATATATGCAAGTGCCGAAGCTCCTAGAAATCTCGTTGCTGTCTGATTAATCTTTTTATAGGATTTTAATGAACTAAATACGTAATAAAAAAGTAAGAGAAACGTTTGAAACATGAAACAAACTTAAAAACCACGTCTTCCTCTACTTGAAAGGCGTATTAAATCATAAAATTGCATCGTATTGGTACATAAGCGTACAGTTCAACAAAATATTCACTTAAATCTCATCAATAACTGATCTTTACAGAATAAAATAAATTAATAATGTATCAACTATTTGCAGCCAATCTACCAATAGCTAAGGATTAAACTTGTCCTGAATAAAGTATTCTGTATTACTATGATAATGTTGGCGCACAACATGGCCAAGGGAACTGCATCATGCTAATGCAACTAAAATTCATGAATATGTTTTGCTCCATGAGTTAACATTAGTAGAAACGAGGAAAGTATGCAGTATCACGATCGGCACCTTACGTAAAAATGTGCAACTTAACAACCAAGTACGAATATCTTATAATCTAATACAAAAATATTGATGCACTGATCAACACTTAATCAGAACCGATAATTTCTAGGTCAGTCACCACAAAACAATTGTATCTATACATATACAAGTACGACTTTCGAAGCTCCAAAATGTCGTGATTTCTTCACAGCGTAAGCTCAGACGGTAACGGTAAATCCCTACTGACGGGGCCTATGTGCCTCGGGTGAACCACGCTCGCGGTGTGCATGCCGTTGCAAGCTTTGGTTTGTGGTGAAAGCAGCTCCACATCTGTCGCATATGAATTGCCGTTCCGCATTGTGTACAGCCTGGACGTGGTAAAGTAGGCTGGCTCTGTAGGGGAAAGCGCGATCACACTGTTGGCAGGAAAACCTTCTACCCTCATGGTCTCGCTCCAAGTGGCGATCTCTGGAACGGCGCGTTGCATACTGTTGATCGCAGTTTCCCCAGGAGCATGCCCAGCGGCGTGAATTTTGTTGCTGGCTTTGGGGCTGCGCTTCCGGCTGCGAAGGTCGTTCTTGTGAGGGCCCTTGCATGGGGTGCTGGAATTCTTGCTGTTGCTGCTGGATTTGCTGTTGTTGCTGAAGCTGCTGGATTTGCTGTTGTTGCTGCTGAAGCTGCTGTTGCTGAAACTGCTGAAGCTCCTGTTGCTGCTGCTGGATCTGCTGCTGTTGTTGCAAAAGTTGCACCTGCTGCTGCTGAAGATGCAATTGGAGCTGTTGTTGTTGCTGCTGCTGCCGTTGCATTTCTTGCTGTAGCGCATGCATTTCTAGCAACATTTGCTGAGCCTGATTGTCCGGACGAAGCAACGCATCTACCGTTTCTTGCTGACGGTCAGCAATCCTACGTTGCAACGCCAGGTTTCGCTCCAGCAATAGTAATTGCCCATCAAGGCGGATGTGAGCATCAACTTCTTCTCGAGCTTGCGGCTGAGGAGCTGGTTCAGGTACCCTTGGCTCGGCTTCTTCAGCTGGAGGATGTGGCGCTTCCACAGCAGGTTCCTCGGCAGCTGCACGTGGAGGAAGCTGGACATTTATGTCCAAAAGTTGCTGAACCAGCACGTCCACATTATCCTGCTGATTTTCTCTTCTTTCCCTCTCGTTTCTTTCTTCGTTCTCACGATAAGTTTCGTACCATTGATCCCATCTGCGGCGAATCTGTGGTTTGGAATGAAATCATGAAGCCAATATAGTTCTTCTACAATAATTAAGAAATGCTAGTCTGAGTTATGGGGTAACTCTAAATCGGGAACAAGCTTATTAGCTCCTGCTACCTCTTCTCTTTGAATTCATCAAAGTGTTGCACGATTTCCTTACGGTTTAATCTTCCCTTGCCTGCCTAACCAACTTCCTGAATAGAGTTGCTTCCGCATTCTCGAGGTCCAATTATCAAATTCTATCTTATAAGTTTTTCTTATGGGTTAACTAACAGAATTGAAAACATATTTTACTCTATCTTTTGCTTTTCCATCAGAAACGTTCAACAAATATGCTTGTTCTTTTAGAGTTACGGTCATGCATGACAGACTAATTCAAATTTCCTTTGATATGTTGCCATGCAACAGACCTTTCCACAACACTCTTTGAGAGCGAATATCTTTCAATTTCGTAACATGCAAACAAAAAGCAATTCAGACATATTCAGCAAACAAAAGAAAGAATCCGGCAAATACAAAAGGATGAACAGTACTACAAGGACTGTGGTTCCTTCACGCAGAGCGGTGATCATGAAAAGTGTATTGTGTATTACAATCAAACCCGGTACTCACTGGTAGTAAACTACGGTTAGACCAAAAACCTAATCCGGTGCAAGACGCAGTCGTTTGCCGAATTTCTAAATGTGCGTTAGAGCATGACCGGATGGTGGGGTGAAAGTAGCATCTCGTAAGGGAAGCAACATGTGAAGGAAGGTGGACTTACAGAGCTTGGCATTTCGGGCGGCCCTTCCTCCTCGATTGGCACATACTCGTTGTCCACCAGGACTTCATCTTCTCTCATTACGGGAAGCATGGGTGGCAGCCGTTCATCAAAGGGATCTACCGGTGGCATGGGTATATTTCGGGCCCCAACGTCCACCACTTGACCGTCTCGAACTCCCAAACGGCGGTATTGGTGCATTCTGCCCCTGCACATCGGACACGATGGTCTGCGCATATTTCGCCACCATCCCGTAATGCAAAGTGCATGAAAACGGTGCGAACAAGTCGCGACTCTCACTGCCTACAAATAAATAAACAATTAGATTTTAAAATAAGTTTCGCTATTAGTCATGTCTTTCAGTAGGAAAGCCATGACTAAATTTTTAGCTGACGAGCTGCAAGTCTGTAATGTTTGTCGTTGGCATGGACAATTAAAAGGTTCGGGCCTGTTACGCTTCTGGCACCTGATACGGTATCAGGAATTGAATAACTTATTTACGGTGGTACATCTTTCGATTTCCATTGCTGGAACAGTATGCGCAGACAGATACGACTACTTACGTTGCCTATTTCTTCGGCATGAAGCCCGTCGAGACAAATTGTGCACGTCTCTGCCATCCTGAACTTTAATTTAGGATTTTTGCGAATAATTATACGCTGGTCTCGAATGTTAGAGCTCCAGTACTCACAAAGATATTATTTTTCACTTGCAACTTTCACTTCACTGTCAGAGGTACGTTGCCGTAACGCTTCTCCTTGCCCAAATCCTATCAGACCCAGACCCCTAAAATTTGGTTGTTTATTAATAAAATTCACAGTTTCTGTGATACCGTGCTATTTGAAACGAGATTGAGTCACGCTAACTGCGGCTACTCTAGCTTCTAGATTTTCCACAGGTTATGAGAGTGTCCAATTAATAAGCGTTTGAGAAATCAAACAGGAATAAATTATCTCTTTCTCTTGCTCTATAGCTTCTCATACCTAAAACAGGCTAATTTTGCACAGGCTGTGAGAGTGTCCAATTAATAAACATTTGAGAAATCAAATCAAAAAAAAATATCACTTTCTTTTCCTCTATAACTTTGGTTGAAACCCTTTATCTTTGACCTATTTAATTTAGACCCTGTAAAGACGGAAAGAAAACTAAGACTGTGTTGAAGATCAACGCACAATTTTTCCGACTGGACTGCTTCCTATGGCAACCATAGTACGCAGTTATAGGGCATCGCCGGAGTACTTAGAACGTCATTTGTAATGCGACGGTCCAATTTCCAGGGCAAGGGTACCAGCTTCACAGTCCATGTGCGCAATTGCTTTGCTGTTCGTCGCGGGGAAAGCGTGCCTTAAAGCGCTATGTTTTATTGGCGAGATAGTGCAACGCAAATTGTGCTTCTTACCTGGTGATATGTCCGGGGTCCAAGATGATGACTTTCGCAGTCCTCGTGAACAATTGCTAGACCATCATCAGTACATCAAAACTTCTAAAGTCAGCATTTTCAAGTCAATCTGAGCAGGCGATACTTGAAGATCGACCACACAAGAGTACTGGTCACAATCAATTCATCAGTAGCTGAAGATTGTCAACTGTTAATTGCTTTCACGTAGTTCAAGATGGATTACTTTACAACTTAAACTTGGTGGGGTTTGACAGGAAATGAATGCAATGCACATAATTTATGAATCCTTGTCCAGTATGTGTACCGTACAATGTACAACGACCTTACAAAACACGAAATAATATTACAGGTTTTCGTCGTGAAAAATCTGGTTATCTGATGACTACACCAGGCTTTCAAGGTTGCACACATATAATGAACTTAAGAACTCTCGGAAGGATGCCATATATCAGCTAATTTTACCCTTGGACACTTTGCACCTGATGCGTGCATTACTGCTCACAAATAAATATGTTTACATCCATGTTTCAAACAACTTCAATTCTGGATACATACCTGCAGCTATGGCAAAATTCGCAAACTAACGTCTAAACCACCCTAAATATCTTCCACTTTAACTAAGAATGTTCGCAATAGTTGTCTACCGCTTAAGTAAATAATTTCGCAAATCAATATCTGCCAGCATTTGGGTTACGGTAAAGCAACATGTGTGCAAAAGTTAAAGACTTTCTTTACGCATATATTCAACAGAGCTGACCATGTTTTACCTTATGGTTCGGTGGGGCAGCCGCCCGCAGGAGTAGAAACTCCCACATGCTGGAGGCTGCACGTAAAGCCACATAAAACATTCATCATGCGTAATCCTACCGTATTAAAACTACAGGGTGATGCAAGTTTTTTTGACCAGTCGTAATTTTGCTATAACGTTGGTACTTGTAATCCTTAAAAAATGACCTTTTGCAGAAGTCATTTGTATGGCTTAAGCAATGTCTGTTCAAGTTTTGAGACCTCCAGCTGTGAAAACAACGGAGTTGTGACCATGTCAGTAGGGTGACCAATTTTTCAGAGTTTCCACGGCAATATTGGCTGCCAAAGGTCAAAGTTGAACCTAAGGTGGCCGTTTACCAGCATTTTTGGGTTGGTCAGTCCATTATGAACTGAGGTAGAGCAAAAAATTTTGAAAATTCATATTTAGGGGACCATACAAGCTCAAAGAGAAAATGATGAAATGTAGGGTCGCTTAAGACTGATTTTCAAAGGAGCCTTCTAGGACCTTCTCGGCCCCCGAACCACCTCAATTTTTACTTGACAGTGTTTCGGAAAGCTATTCAGCAAAAAGAATTGAGTAAATGACGCACGGGTACCGCATTATGC
>VRMD01001996.1:0-14689 GCA_009872375.1 Sminthurides bifidus | reverse complement strand
GAACCTAAGTGCTTGGGCACATTATGTGTTTCGTAACAAGAAAATTTGTTTCTTTGACATGTCTGATACATTAATCAGAGGTGTGCGTAGGCAATGTTTTTATTTCCTTTCATTGCTTCCATAGTTTCATTTATCTTTTGGAGTATTCAGCATGCATGCAATAATAGCAATTTCTTCTTACTCTCGTCCTAAAGCCGTGTCCCATTCAAGGTACAAGTGCAACGTATCCTGACTCTCGGCTCGCTCATCTTCCTTCTTCTTTGTTCAGTTGAAACATCTACGATCTTCCATCACCCTACACCCAGTTCCAAGGCAGAAGAAGGGATCAAGAAACTACAACATTCACGATTTTGGGCACCGGTCCAAGAATCCGAATTCCTGGGATTCATTTTCATGTAACTTGGCTTATTCATACCACTGGTAGTAGAACACAAGGAGGTTCACCGACTGAAAGGGCACATAAACTGTGATCGGAAGGTGGAATTTGCATTACTCAGGGAATGGGCACGGAAAGTGGAGCGAGCCAAACCCCTATTAAAGCTACCGGGATGCTACTATGCTTTAGCATCAGAAATCAGAACCAGATTTGAGTCACTGGATCCGGATCCTTTCAAGTTATCTTTCTTAGGAATCGGTAATCAAGTAATCGGCTAGCATGCTTTCCTAACCAGGAATCTACCGGTAGGGAAACGAAAGAGGTCGGCAAAGAATCTGATGACAAAGCGCTTTCTTTCATGCACGTGCCCTACCGTTTCACGTAGGGTTCAGCCTTAGTTAATTCAGGGAAAGATGCGGGATGCGGGTTACGCAAATCAGGAAAAGAATGGGAGATGAGAAACGGAGCTGAGAATTAAAAATGCTTTCAATCCAATATCTCTCATCTTGTACTTTGTACGGTTTGTGTGGCTGAAAAGGGAATTTGTTCTGCTGTGCCACACGTTGTTTGATGTTGAAAGCTTGCTTGACACGGTTCACTTGTTCTTTCTCAGTTCCAGTGACTGCTCCATGGTGAGAGACGCAGGAGGGTGCTGTGCCATACCTGGTATGGAAAGTGGTGGTTGGATAAACACGAGTTTTGTATGGATTTTTCCAAAACATGGTTTGAAGGATTTGAGCCGGTACAGGCCTCGGCTTTGGGAATTACCCGCATGCACATGTTTCTTCAACAAGTAAACTAACTGGTGGTAACTTTAACCGGGAGAAGTTGAAATGCAAGCATGTAAAGGAAAAGCGACAGGGAAGAAACAACAGCTACACTGGAATCATCTACGAGGAGAGAGCAAGAGGTGACTCCGTTTCAAGTTTTAAGAGCGGAACGAAGATTTTGAAGAAAAAAATTAGTACGACAAAAAAGGAGTCAGAAAGAAGAGGAATTGGAGAAGCATGCCAGGTTGCTCTAATGGTTTGGTACTGCAAGTAGTAAACAGACAGTGGATGAGATGCTGCATCTTTTACATGGACGGTAAAGAATGTTAACACGTGATGCTGCGAGATCTTGAGAGACATGAGGGTTTGTATTGTAACAAGTTCCTCGTTGATCTTCTCGAAGGTGCTGCTGGCGTGATGGTAATTTTAAATCCGTTCTTTTCACACTGTAACAAGCAAAACAGTCAGTCTCTCACAGTCAGTCAGTGCCATTGCAGTCAGCATCAGGAATCAGGAAGAGTGACACTGAATGAGGCTTTGGTGCTCGGTGTAATGTGATTCTGAGATTAAAGTGTGGACCGGTTTGCTCAAAGGAGGTCCTGGTCGATAAGGTCCTTGGATTAGTTTGTACATGGCCCTTTTTGGAGCTGATGGAGAAGACCATGTGAGAGAAACAGCTGTAATTTTGGGTGGTTTAATGACGATAAACTAATTGCAATTAAAATATACGTGGACAGTACCAGATGGAATCTTATTCGCTTTTGGAAACGAATAAGCAAGGTGTGAACAACATCTGGTCGAAGTTGCTGAGATACTTTCGGTGAACAAGAAGATTGGCCTTAGCTTTAACCTTACGTGAAGCTTGCACCGTATCGTAATTGAAAGATTGGAAATGTTCAATGAATATCGGGAAACCAGTGAAACAGTGATCAAGACAGGCTGTCGATATTGTGAATACCATGAACTTAATTGTTTGCCTGATTCTAACAAATCCTAATCAACATTCATCGCAATGAGGCTAGACAGCCTACTAGAGTCTAATCGTAAAAGCGGGAGAAAGTTAAATCTGCTGCCCTGCAGGACCTCGCCATACCTTCAGTAAAAAGTGAAAGTACAATCTGAAACTAGCAGGCTCTTGTCAGTGAAAGCTCGAAGAGAAAGCAGTGTACTTCAACTATAGTTCAGTTCAGTGTACAGCGTACAACTACACTATGTACTAGCAGAGCTTTTAGATTCTATAGAGATTCGGTGTCCGTTGTATATTGTGTACTTTCTCCGCCTCTACGGCCTGAACTGTGAATGGAAACGCTATTCGGCCGTTAATGGAGCTGACAAAGATTGAACTTGATGGATAAATTAATGTGAGGCGGTGCAAGTCTCTTTGTGCTATCCACCTATCCCGGGCTTTGTAGAACCGATTTAATTAAAAACGTTAATTAGACCGTAATTGGTAGCCAGACAAGGTAACCAAAGCCGGTGCTGATAAAGCCGTTTCTCTCTCTCTCTCTCTCCTCCTGAAACTGATATGTGCCCGTTGCAAAAGAAAATTGATACGGACAAAGGGCACAGGACGGCCTTCTCTCTGTTTTGAATTTCCAGCTATAGTATCACATAAACTGGTTTGCTTCCAAAACGTTAGGCCTTGTTTGTGGTACGGGGATGAAGCTGTTGAAAAATGAAATTAATTCCAAGAAATTCTCTCCAGCCCTAGTAAATACCACGTAGTGGAAAACCAGACTGTGTGCACCGCCGTATTAGTCGCCAGCTTGCATTAGTAGGGTAACTTGACTGCGTGATTTGGTGTCGGATGGGTGAAGAATGCCGGGAAAAGGACATGGACCCAGAAATAGAAATCGGTGATAAATTCAAGTGCTTGACGCCCTGAATGGGAGTGGGGTTTTGAAAAATCGTGTGTTTGCAACTCTGATGGCGAAACCCGGATTTGAAAACCAGAATAAGTGAAAATATCGTACACCGCATTTAAAGACTGAAATACCACGGAAAAGAAACTGCATCCCCGATGTCATAAGCTTCCAAATGCAATTGCAGTGATCCAAAAGTCAATGCAAGGCACATGTTTGTCGTAATTCCGGTGCTTAAGAGGATCATAACGGTTGAGTGTTAATGGTTTTGCCATCGAGCACCAGAGGAGAAGAGACAGCCAGAAGATTTGAGAGAGGCTTTGAAGAATGTGGTGCAACCGACTCGTAATTGGCATTTAAATTGCCATTAAATATGTTTTCGTCTCCATTAGGATTTCCGGTTCGGGTTACCAGAAGGGTAGCCCGGGCTGACTTTGGATTTTGGGAACTCCTCCTTCTGGAGCTGCTCCTTCTGACGGCCTTCTTGCCCTTTGGCGAAAATTTGTCACATGGATCTAAGGGTATGTTTTTACGGTTAATATCCCTCCTTCCGAGAACAAGTGTAGCTTAGATTTACTGATAAGTTGACACAATCAAGGTTATCAATGCTCATGGAATTGTGTGATGATTTCAAAAATTCAAATGCGCCGAAAGAGTGGGAACAGCTTGCAGTAGGGTTGCATGAAATTGTTGCCTTGACATTGTGAGACGGGGGGTGAAGCCAAGGCGTACATATGTACGGGGGAAGGCTGGGAGGCAGGAGAGTTGGAGGGAGGGAGCGTGAAAAAATTTCGGGTACCCGGCTGTTCCCAGCCCTACTGGTATGCGGGTAAAGTGTGAGAGGAGGAGCGGGAAGAGGATGCTCAAGACGTGATACTTTGACGCATTCCAGATGTCGTGTTCCGAAGTTTGATTTCCTCCCGACAAGTTGTTGATATGACTCTTGACATGTTTGCGCGAAAGTTTTTCGAGAGGAGAAGTCACAAAAGCTGAGCTGCTATGAAGAGATGTGCATGTGTATACGTTGTATTGACAATTTTATTACAGGTCGAGAAGTTACGGCAGTCGTCAAAGCCGTAGGTCAAATTCCCTGCTCTATATCGTCAATGGATGATGTTGCCATGATCCTGTGGTTCAAGGACTCTTCTGGAAGTCCAATATACAGGTGATTTTCAGCTCTTTTTCTCCACTTGAAAGTTAAAAGTTGTGACGTTGAGAATGCACTTGTACTTAAGTTCCGTTATTGTATTTTCGATAGGAGGGAATTAGTTTGACTTTATGCTCTGAATTCTTAATGGTAGTGGCTTTAGTGCATTTCAAGCCTCAATGAGTCAATGGCAGCCATTTTCTAGGAGGCGAGAAGTTAGGATTGACGGTCACGTGAGTGAAACTTAAAACTTGGAGTTTTTTAGAGCTCCTCAAGTAGCTTGAAACATGGGAAAATGAACGGAGTTTACGAGTTGAGCCAAAAGCTACAGGCGAAATTAGCATAGTCGTAAAAGATCGTTTGTGGTGGAAATAATCAGAATTGTGAGAATTAAAACCCCGAGTCCTTGTTCCTGCTAACTGCCTGAAATTCTTGATTTCACTTTTCCTTGGGTGACGTCATGGCCGTTAGCTGTTAGCCGTTAGTGGCTTATGTCAGCACGCACAATTACACTTGTACCCTCGAGTAAACTGCGGAACACAGGAGTTCATTAGCTGTGGCGAAGAAAGTAGACCAAATCATGTTGGAGAAAGTAATGAGAATCATGGAAGCAGAATAAGAAATGAAAGCAGCTGTTTAGTAAAAACTTACACGCTTGTGCTTAACGTAACATAATAAAATTTTTGAACAACAAGTTTGTTAACACACATGAACCAAATAGTAGATGGGTAACGCACTACTAAAGTCAGTTTTACCACAGAGGAACATACTACCAGGAACAGTGTCGCAGGGATTGTAACAAGAACTGAATGGAAATGCTTATTCTTGTTTAGTTTTTGTCGCAGTAGTTGCGTGGGAAAAAGATTTTTTAGAAAAATCTACTCGTACTGTTACAGTCACAGTAGGAAGAGGAAGGACGGAGCGCCACTTGGGAAATGAAAAAAGTTTGCTCCTTTTACGGATAACTGGGAAAATATGTCCTTTTATGTGTCACACAACTGCTGGAAAAATAAAGTCAAGTAATGCATGTAAATGTGCTACTGGTTTTTAGGCTCCCTTGATACTTGGCTGTTAGGTTGTTACAGCTTGCCTCATGCTTATTCAGGCCTTGGTGTGCGTGTAATGCTCGAAGGTAGTAAAAGGCCACGACGTTGGGTTTCATAGAAATCCTCATGCGATAAGGAACAATGAATTCCTGCTACGAGTTACGAGTTTGCACAGGTCGTAAACTGGTGCACTTTGAACTGCAAATTGCCATGCTGGACTTTACTCAGGTCTGTGAGCAGATTGCCTGATTCAGTTAACGGCTCAAATTTGCACGATATGGTGGTACTTAAACTAATTTCTGGAAACTGTCTGAATTTCTATTAACTGGGAATGAAAAACGAAGTACGTACGCAGGCAAGTCATGTGTGATTGTTAATTCACATTTGTGGGATGTACATAAGTAAAGTGTAAGTAGATAAAGCTAATTTTGAAAATTAGCCGGTCGTAAAACCTCCTACCGTTCTTCTTCTTCCCCTTGAGATGAGACTATGGGACTTCTGATCTCGTGAGCTACTGTACTTTTGCTTGTAACTGTCCCAAAAGGGTCATCCATGGAAACGCAGTTGGTGAAATTCCGTTGGAAGCAGTACGATTTCCCTCGGAAACAAGGAAACAGAACCATGGTACGTACTGCCGGTGCTATTTTTGTCGACCTTCGCTCTTCAAAACACAAAGGCCTCAGCTCACGTTTACGTTTACGAGCTTGCACTAAATCCGGCGAACGTGCTCCCTCTTTTACGGCACCTGTTTAATGCGAAGAAGATGCGAAACCTTGAGAACTCGAGGGAATGCAAGTCTCAAGCCTGTTGGCCATTCTCTCTTTTTGTTTTTTTTCTGCACAGTCACAGTGCCCTAATCAATTTGGATGGGGTGCATCTCATCCAACATGTCGCAATTACTTGTCAAAAATAACAAGAAATTATGCAGTCAGGGAGCCTGAACTATCAATGACCAGGCACGGATGCCCAAAACAATAGCTCGAAGCATGAGAGCGAGCTAAGCCTTACTAAAATATGCCTCAGGCTATTTGTACGCAACTTTCTGTTTAAAAAATGTTTCATTAAATTTTGCATTTAACTCGGCAAAGCCATGACCTTTGTGCAGAGCAAACATCCTGGTAGAAATAGCCTTTGAAACCAAGACCTTGCCAACACACCTCAACTCCCCCCCCCCAAGCTCAATCCCAGATCAAAGACAAAAACCTACAGAGTCTTCAAAAAGTCTCCACCCTGCGGATACCGATACACACATAACCTTATGTGGACACAATTTGTCTGTCTACAGGTTATATTACCTGAGTACACCGTCACCAAACGTTTTTTATTACCGGAGGTGTAAATATGGTGAAAAATGGACAGACTTTACAACAGTTTTTTAAGTAGGAATATAATCCCCCCCCCCCCCCCTTCAAGCTCAATCCCAGATCAAAGACAAAAGCCTACAGAGTCTTCAAAAAGTCTCCACCATCCGGATACCGACACACACATAACCTTATGTGAACACAATTTGTCTGTCTACAGGTTATATTACCTGAGCACACCGTCACCAAACGTTTTTTATTACCGGAGGTGTAAATATGGTGAAAAATGGACAGACTTTACAACAGTTTTTTAAGTAGGAATATAAAAAGCACACGAGACCAGGAGGTTATTTCCCTCTAAAACGAGCACTTAAACAGCTCATCCGGCGGGGAACCATTTGGTGTGGAGGAAGGCTCATATTTTGTATTTAATTCCGCGCTTTTTAAAGCTGCTGGCAAGATGGAATTTAAATTTATGACGTGTAACGCAAGTAAGTGTGCCTCCAGAAAAAAATCCCAGCAGCATCAAACCGTCGTCCCTGTCGTCGGCTAACTACAAAGTACAAGCTGAGAGATAGCACCAGTGCACTTGTGAGACATCAACTGTGTGTTGTGTAGCCAAGGTAAATTCGTGAAGCTGTTTGAATTTTTTTTGCGATAAGCTTCAAGTACAGAGTCTAAGCCTGTTTTAGACTACACCAGGGTGGCTTTGTATTCACTGCATGATTTAGGCCGGAACACTTGAGGAAACGAGAACTTCATACGCCACAGCTCATGTTTGTTATTTACCGACCTTGTGCTTGGCAGGATTCGCATAATTTTTCCGTAATGTAAACACGAACGACCAAAGGGTTGTGCAGGTAGGGAGAGAGACGGTGTGTATGCTTCAGCTCCTCTCAGATTTTCAAGTAGGGCCGAAACACTGAGGAACTGCTGAAAACACCACCGTGTTATCAACCTGAGAGAGAGAGCTGAGCAAAACCGAGCATACGTGAAATATTACAGTGGCAGTTAGGAAATGATCGAGCGGGAATACATACGCGGCCCAGCTACAAAATACAAGTGTTCCATAAATATCAAAACACTAAAACTCGGCTTGTGTATCAAAGTATCCATTCCACTCTGGTGATAACCACGTACACTCTTTTGAAATTTACAGCTACGATGCCCGCAACGATGCTGAGCCTCGACGGCATTCCACTCTGAAAAACCAAGATGGACTCCGACTGTACTTTCGCATTTCGTCCAACACAAGGAGGTCCCCTGCCCTACTCATTCGAGACTTGAGACCGGAGGACGCGGGGGTGTACCGATGTCGGGTGGATTATCGAAATTCACCCACCACCAATTCAATAATCAGACTGAAAATAATAGGTGAGGCTGTAGTACATTTGAACCTTGCACTTTTTACTCAACTGCATTAGGTGGGACGTGGGCCATTGAATGAGCTTAAGGTACAGTGAAATCGCATTTCCGGTTTTCTAAAAGGTGGGCATTATGGACAGAATGCATGGGTTATGAAAAGGAGTTTTTGTAACAAAGGACTCGATTGTGTAAAACTTTTTTACTTTTTCGCTGAGTTCGAAAAAAAGTCTCAAAGAATCTTTGAGTAAGCTTGCATCACTTATCGGACCGGGAAATACTTTTCACAAAGGACGCACAGAGCTTTTTATTACCCGGTTATTGTCCGGTATTGAAGCATTCGAGAATTCCAGAGTCTAAATCCAGACTCAAGGACGATGACAACAGAACGCAATACAGACATTGCTGACAGGGTACAAGATGGACGGACATTGGGTCCGGCCTTCTTCAAGTAATCTGGCTGGACGAGAGGAATCGATAGAGACTAAGGCACGTGCACATAACGCCCATCCAACACTGATTGCATCTTCAGAAGTGCCTCTTTGATGGGTACAGGCTTTTGATTGGGGGACGCAGCATTAGCTAAAAAACATGTTGTTTGCAAGGAACAGCTGCTAGGATGAGCCCATTGAGTGTTCGCACTATTGTGGCAAAACACGTATGTGATTACAAGTACGGAATGCAATCTGGAATTTCAAATTGAAGAGGATGTACTAAGTAGTAGGTAGTGCAACGGGTGTGCGAGGTGGGATAAGTCCCTTTGTGCTTTTAACATCGAAGGTGGAGTAGAAGCTTTCACTTTGAAGAAATCGGGTGAACGGTGAAAGTCAGTCTGGTGGAAAAGAGGAAAAGTGAAAGCAGGCATCCGTCACCGTGTGTGCAGACACTCCTACTGGTACTTAGCGATTTTGTCAATTGTCACTTTCTATTGAGTGAATTCAGGGGGTTTGAAAATAGAAATTGTGTCACAGTATTGAAATAGAAATTGCTAAACAAGTTGTTTTTAGGCTGAGGATTTTTTGTGGTGAGGGATGGGCTGTATTCAGCAAATTCTGACATGTTTAAAGCCGTTCAGCATTTGAAAAATTAAATGTCTTGTGCTCATAACAGATTTTCCGGCTTGTTCTGAGCAGGATGCACAAGAATTCCGATATGGCGTCGGGAGAAGATGAGTTAGATGTAGGATGCAACGAAAACAGAGAAAGAGGGACAATAAAATGATAATTGGACTGCACGAAAGTTCGAAACGTTTGTAAAACGTTATGTTTCAAATCGCAGGTTCACAACATACATAAGCATGGCTGAGTCGTCCCCCTTCCCCCTCTAACTGCTCAATATTCGAAGAAACATGAGCTGGACAGCCAAACGTGAATAGAGACGTGTAGGGGAGGGGTGACGTGGACATCTGGTGAAAGTAATAGATGTCCAGTACTAGCTCTAGAGATGATGAGAATTTGAACGGACAGCGGGCCCGTCTGCTTTCAGGAGCATTAAGAGCGGCTAAGCCTGCTGTCCTTTCTCCATTCGATACACAATACAGTACAATATAATACAAAAAGGGGAGCGATTCTGTCGCGTGATTTATCTGAATGAGGGAAAAAGTTTTCAAATCTTTCGATCCGTATCCGCATATCTGGCTCAAGTACCAAAATTGGTCTCGTGAAATCATTGATCATGAAGTATCCATTGAAATTCCTTGGATTGTGAGCTCGAAACGACAAGCTTTTTGAAACTTCGAAATTAAAAAGCCAACAGCAGGGCAAATAATACATACATGGCTGCTTGCTATAATATTGAACATCGGGCCCCGTCCCAGTATTATAATAGCTTTGGATGATAACCGTTGAAAGCTCCTTGACGCGGCTAAATATTACTAGTATTTGTTGAAGACGAATGGCGATTCTGTCCTGATTTGATTTACGAGCTGGAATTTTGTGCTTGAATGAAATATTTGCAATTTAGCCGGACCTTTCATTCATTGTCGTGCTGGTGTCTAATGGTGGACAATAAGTGTGATCGACGATGGCAGACTTCGGAACTTGGGTATGGAGAGAAGTTTAAAGCCAGTAAAAAAATTCTCATCTGGTCGGGATTCTAGCTCTGCGCAGACTATATAACCATTGGTCCAGCCCACTGCTCTCGAAGATATTAACTTTTTATAAAATCAAAAAACATTGCTTAGCAGCACGAGGTAGCGGAATCTGCAACCACAGAACATGCGATGTCACCGTTACTTTTCCTCCCTGCAAACCATTCTAATTAAGGAGTCCTAGACTACAGTTGTCTTTTTAAGTGATGCATTGCATATTGATTATTTGACCTTGGCTAAATAGAAAGAAAGGAACTTTCCCATGAAGCTGAAACCAGAAATGCATTGTCGTTGCAGTAAGAGCAACTTTCTCCTCATCCCTCTCCATAATCCCTCTTATACAAGATCACGAACAAGACGAAGGACAATTACCAGACGTGATGTCGTTCAAGGTAAATGCAGGTAGTCCTTACCCATAGTCCTTACCGAAAAAGTCACGAACAATTTTAAATCGGACTCCTAACTGTTACCTTCTACCCCGTTAAGGCCAAGGTTTAATTTGTAGTTCTATACAAAGACCGATAGATGGCGCTTTCAGTTTAGCCCAACCTGCAATCCTTCAGGTTGCAGTAGTATAAGCATGAGTGCCTGCGTTCTGGTTTCTTCACCTTCGAAGAAGTGAAAGTGGATACAAGCCTTTCATTCTTGTGTACTTTCTCTTCGTTTTGCTTCCGGTGTCAGTAGAGTTCTGCGAAGGTGAAAATTGTGAATAATTTCCCAATTTTGCCCCACTTGCTTTCAAACTTTACTCCTGAGCTAACTGCTCCCCAAAGTGATGTATCCCGACACGATATACGATCACAATGCTATATTAACTTAGTGAAATATGAAGGCAGTAGCTTTTATCACTCGATGAGCACTCCCATGTACTTATACACAACCTTTTTGTGTTTTCCTCATTGCAGAGCCTCCGACAAGTTTAGAGATCCGGGACACGTCAAGGTTCCGTCTTATTTCTGATCAACAAATGGTGCCCGCGGGAGGACATTCTAATCCGGAATTGCGTGACATATCCTACTTAGGCCCATTCGTCGAGGGTCAAAACGTAACGCTGGTCTGCATCTCTCACGGAGGTAAAATAATTATTTGCAAACTCTTCTCGACAATCTTCCCCCCTTGCATGCATACCAATGAGCTCGGCGAATTGTCCCGCGTTTTTTTGCAGAATATTAATCTTAGCTGTGCTGGCTCTTATCCACATCTCCCAGCATCCCGTCCAACTCCTTTCACTGCCATATCCGCCTTGTTGGAGTTCATCTCTTGCTTAGATTGTAGGTTTTGAAAAAAAATCTCATTTTTTTTCTCTCAACTTCCTCTCCCCCAAGTCCGAGAGTGAAATTGTACATAATTCTTGGAGGATATCCGCTGGATGAAAGTTGTGTGTAAAGTTTTAACATGATTTAGATGAGATACACGTTTTGCTTGGATTTCTCGCAGAGAGATTCGCTCTCGTCTTTGGTATGCAGGAGGGCTGCGAGGAGGGAAATGAATATTTGTTTCAGATAGGAACGAAACCGCTTGAATTCAAAGCACTTAGCTCTTCCAGCCATAGCCTACATGAGAACCAACAACTATTGATTCCCTGTAGGACCGGCTTGAGTGACAAGTTGGTTTGCTCTCAGGATGCAATTCATGAGGGCGACGTGCAGAAATATTGCGACGAGAGCAGAGGAGCTACAAAAAGTCATCTCGTAATTCATACGAGTCCGAAAGACGAAGCTCATAGGCTTAAAAACAAAATAGGGGATGTGTATGTGCATCCCTTTAGCTGGGCTAAAGTTGATCCTTAGAGTTGAAAGAGTTTTAGAGACAGTGGTGGAGGCGGTTGGCGGTCGTGGCCGACTCCTTTTACTTTGTAGTCCAAAAGTGTAACCTCGAGAATGACTAAGTTTAGTAGGGCCTGGAGCAGATGAGTCACAAGTTTAAACTTGATTGGCCCTTGGTGAAAGTAAGCAAGTAGTTAAGAGAAACAGACAAGAACGGAATAAATTTGAAGCAGACGGCGAGTCTGAAATCTGCAATGCAGTCAAGAAATTTTCACTTTGGTTCAATTTTTATACGAAGGCGATGAACATTCCAGAATTCCAGTTCCCAATTTGTTCCCACTGGTAGCCATCTTCTTCAAATGTTGTTCTGTACAAGTAAGCGGAAATGGAAACCACGTACCGACAACGGAAAGAGAAACCGTTACAGCTCCCACACAAACCGATCCAAACGTTATCGGAAACACGTACGGGAGCGATTTCTTTTTCGTAAGACCAACATATGCATTGGATTTTTCGGAGGAGGACAGTAGAATGACGCTAGCTGAGCTGGCAGAAGGTTGCAGGGCTCAAGTACTCAGGAACAGGGATGTGAGGCGCGTGTGTTCAAATGAAGACGTTAGGTGCAAGTGGACAAGAGTACCGAATGCTTTCCCCATTCGGATAAATCGTATGCATGTAATGTATCAGTAGCGGGGAAGAAGAAAGAAAGAGAAAAGGAAAACAAGTTTCGTTGGCCGTTCTCCTACATCTTGTCTTCTTGAGAGGAAGAAAAATGTCTGTACGTTCTCTGTTCTGTATGAAGACGTGCTTGGCATCAAAACGTTTTTTGAGGAGAAACGCAGATAACGGTCTGTGTATGAGATGTTTGGAGGTTAGCCCTGGATCGGCGGGCAATCGGTCGGTGTTCAAATCCAAGTGTTTGGGGAAACAAAATCTTTGGAAGTTAGGAAACTCAGATTGAGCTGTGAAGGAATTTTTTTTTCGTAGTTTTTGGCTTAGAGGAAGAAAACGAGATGATTTTCCTTGCATGATGGAAACTAGGTGGGGGTGAGTGAGGGAGGAGGTTTTATCATGCGGTGGGTGTAAGGAAGAGGATGGAATTTAAGAAACGAGTAAAATCTTGAAGGTCAGGCCTGTAAAAATTGCAACGACATGACCGAATTAAAAAGAAATTTGTATGATGCCGTGAGTTGCAACTTTGGCCTAGGTTTTTTAACTTTGATAGTTGAAGGAAGTGACCTTCATGATCATCGCGGCGTTGCATTTTAGATGGAATTGCGACTTTTGAGTAGGATTGTAAAGGGAGAATTTTTAAAAAAGGGCTTTGCAGGTAATTAAAAATGCATTAAGGAGGTTCAAGAAATTTAAATGTTGGCGCGTTTAAGTTCGAAATTGGGGTTGCATTATATGAAGGGGTGGGGGTTCCATCTTAAAAAGGCGATTTTGCTCTGTTAAAGCAGGCAATGATTAGATAAGGATGCTTGCATATAACTGGCGGGAATTCATATTTGCAGGTAAACCACTGCCTCGAGTCGTGTGGTACAAAAACGAACGTGTTGTCGATGATAGCTTCGAGGAAAACGATGAAGAGTTGGTGACCAATGAATTGGAGATTTTAAACCTGGGCCAGGTTCACAGCGACGAAATTTACACATGCCAGGCCTGGAACCACAATGACACGAAGAAGATCACTCACAGGGTCAATCTGGACGTCTACCGTAAGTCGCATTAATCGTGTGTTTCAACAACCTTGTTTTGAAAAATTGTTGCAAAACTTAAGTGACGAACTTTAAAAATAGTTTGATTTGAAGAACCTCATCAGTTAGTCTACGTCGATGAATTATTTATCACACTCAACTTTGCTGATGGTGAAGCACAACATGTCAGACAACCTGCAGAAATCATATATTTCGAACCACTGGAAATATTTCCACCCTTCGTTTCTTCTCACCTCCGATTTTTCGTCATTGAGTTTCACGGAAGGGTGCACCTTCGGGATGACGCTGCAAGATTGAATCTTTGAAGCTTGCTCATCGCATACAGCATGTCCCTTGGTTATACGCAATACACACAGTCTACGATCTCCACATTTGCATTACATACTAGGTACGTAATTCAAATTCAAGAAGTCGGCTGACAGTCTTGCACAAAGGGAAGGGGGAAAATGAATGCGGCTCAAGATGTTTTCCTTGTAATTTTCGTCATTTCAATTCCTTTATCCCCCTCGAAGCAAACTAGATCCTCCTATTGTCAATCAGTTATCAATGCGTTTGCATTCAGCCGCTCTGATTCTTGAAAGGCGATAATGAATCCATCTCAATGAGGATTTCAACGCCTTGCTTTCTCTGCTCATTGTTGCGTAAATCTTTTTGCTTTCTCCAAAGTCAGCGGTGTTGAGCTGCCGCTTCATTTTCCTCTACCTCCCTTCTGAATATTTCCAGAAGTTTGTATTAATTTTCCGTACCCAGCAGCAAGCCAAACTGACAGAGCCTCCTATTAAATGCTAAAACCTCTTTACTTTGCATCCTCAACTACCAGAACTTAGTCCTTGGTAGCTCAGTTAAGTTCTACTTTGGAAGGAAAACAGAGGCGACTAGTCGGTTAGAGAATACAATAAAAGGAAGCAAACGCACAGTCCCATCTACCAAGGATCGAATCAAGTCAGTATTTATGCTAATGTTGAGCTTTCCCTTGTGTACTTTCTCCATTCCGATCGAGAGATGGAATAATAAATAGTACAAAATCAAGACGACTCAACTTAATACGAATCCACTATACAATCATCAAATCTTGCATGGTGGAAGAAGCACGGTCGATGAATGAATTTTCTCCAGATTGACGATCCTGTTGAAAATGTGCTGACAGGGGACGAAGAGCTTGCTATAGAATTTGCATTTGCTTATTGCTACAGCCCATGGGCTGCAGGGTGGGAATTTCGGATAGCTTCCTTTCGTAAATATGCGTAGGTGA
>VRMD01001995.1:0-14690 GCA_009872375.1 Sminthurides bifidus | reverse complement strand
ATGCTAAGTAGAACTGAAAATGCACTTTCGTGCTACCAGCCTTTCCATGTAACCGACATTGAATCATGCTGAAACTCAAGACTCAAGATCGTCGGTTCTTGATTGTTCATTGCCAAGAGTTTTAAACAAACTGCATCTCTCTGCACCATGCTAACTCCTTATCACGAAGTACATGCTTCAGGTTGTGACTTTCAGGCTCTTTTAGGAAGCTATCTGGTATTCAATGAATGCATGCTGTTTTTATTTAAATCAACTATTTGATGCATCACGGCTTCCCAAGCGAAACAAACAAATAATCGGCATTTGGCAAAGAGAAACTGCTAACAGTCGTAGCTTCAAATCGGATGCATCTGAGAGCTACGCCAGAAAGCACATCTCCGGAAGTCCGTTTGTCCGGGTCGGTTTGGAGTACCCTTATGTGGATTGTGTTGATTCGCAACAATTAAACTCATCCTGCCCTGCACAGTAGTCTTCCTGTTCCTCTTTTTATGCGTTTTCCCTCCACCCGCATATCCTGGAATTAATCCCCCTTCTGCTGAATGCTAAGTATGGCCACAGATGCGCCTTACTTTGTCTGATAAGCCAACTGGCCGCCGTGCTCATCATCAAATCTGGACCGAGCAGCTGTGACTAGCTGCTCATCCATTTTTGTCTTTGTTGCGTCTATGCTAATGCCGAGACATGTTCCTCTCATCTGTCGTATTTCCTATTCCAGCAGCTTAGGTTCCTAAAACCGACTGACTGAGCTCATTGTCTTACTACTTTGTACGAGGAGCGTCTGCATCTTGCAGCGTATAATGTATGCATTGAGCACCGTCCCTGCTTTCAGCAACAGCAGCGGCAGCAGGACATACGAACAAATTTAACAGGGAATCAAGGCAGGAAGTCGTAATTGGAGTCGCATGCGTTTAATATTGCCTCAGCGAGCGGAGCAGGAGCTCCAAGTATAATCTTCCAGAATCAACTAATTCTCCACGTCCCGGCCAGCCCAAGTAAATCCTCAAGTGCATCGCATCTTCTCCATCCTCGTCCACTGTACTATCTTGTTAATACTTTGAATCAGAGTGAGAAAAAAACTACTTTAATTTCTTATCCAGGAGAGAAATTAAAGTAACGAGATCACCGCAGACCACATTCTACGCCGAGCACTCGCTGCAGCATAAAAAGTCCAACCACAAACCTAACCCTTTATCTTCCTCTTCCTAACCAGCAATATTCCTCGCCTCCTTAGTAATTGTCCGTAGCTGGTCTTAGGCCATAATTTCTTGTTAATTTCTCTTTCGGCTCTTCATCTGGGCCATGTTATGGCAAGGTGAGGAGGAAGAGTGCAAATATGACCATGGCAAAACAGTTATGGCGCATGTACCGCATTTTGAACAGCTACCTTTATTAGACCACCGGTTAAATTTGGTCACCACTTTCGTAGCCTGATAACTGCAAATGCAACCGTGGGCTTCCTCCCAAGCAAAACTCTTACTTTCAAAAAAAGTTCAAGTTCAAATCGTTCACGTCGAAGGGCCTGCAACTGGGCGGTTTGACCGTTACAAGCCGCGGCAATAATTTCACTCCATTCTTTGACGTCTCGGTTTCTTCAGTATTGCAACCGTGCTGTGAGATGCATCACTTTTTTCCGGCTAGACATGCAATACGGTTACATTTTTCACGTATCACACTTTTTTCACACTTCCATCGCTTTTTTGTACCTCTCCAAGCTTTAATTCATATTGCCTCGTAAACCCCGGTAGCCGTCAGGGTCGAGGTGGATACCAGCAGCGCAATGATGACCAGTGGAGAACGTGTTAGAGCCTTGTGAGCATTGAGCACAGCGTGAGTTGATCTAGATCAAGCTTGCAGCAGCGCAGATCACGTCGTTCTTAAAATAACGGAGGGAGAGACCCAAGGGTCAAGTCATTTCTTACGAAGGAGTTTCCAATCCCTTACTGAAGTTTCATCTCTGCGCCATGTCGATCATGCATCCCGAAGTAAATCTTCAACACCAACCGCACAAATGCAACTGAAGGCCGTTTAGAAAATACGACATTATAGTCTCTTTAAATTTCTCTTCCATTCATTAGTTCAAGCTCATAAAAGCATGGCAAAGCCATATGAAAGAGGCCCAAGTGGTTGCACGAACCGAAGAAAGAGTCATGGCAACATCAACTGTGAAATTCTAACAACAACCGTACACGTGAGCTCGTCACAAGTTTTTCGAACGGCTGCTCCTAAATGTTGTCACGGGATATTATCCTTTAAAAAAGTATCATTTCGTCGTCCAACCTCTCCATTCTCAAAGGTCCAACAGTACGATCCGGGAAATTTATCCAGCGTGATTTCTTTAAGATTGCAGGAGTTACTTGGCTTCTCTGAGATCTCCATTTTTTTGTATCACAGGTTCAAGTTTCTTATTTTAACTCTACTTTGATACCGGTGTTTACCCGCTGTAGCAAGCCACAAATTACTTGTATCTCATCCGGAACCAAATCGGCTTACGCCTACGTGATCCTCGTAAGTGTTATGAAAAACAAGCTAAGCTATTGACAAACTCTGGTTTCATCCTACACTGCAGCGTTCATCGTGTCCCAATGAACTAACCCACATTTGATTTCGTTTATATAAGCATGTTATTTTCTGCAAGAAAGCAGATCTAAATTTCCCGAGATACAAAACCATTTTGATTTTTCCCTCATCGAGCTGAAGACCAGTTTTTCAAATATGCGCTGCTTCCAGTTACCAATATCGATGTTCTAAATCAGCTTTCTCCAATCCAACATTTGTCATAAGAGCTGAATTGACTTACTCATTCGCGTGCTGCCAATTACTTGACAACTTTGTTGTAATGTATTTTTTTCCCAATCATACATCATTCTGCTCCAAATGTTGGTTTAATACATTTCCGACAAGTACGAGGCATTCTCACATGTAACTTGCGTAAGAAATGTATTCAATTCGCACCCCGCCCACTTAATTCCTAATCTTGGGTCTTCGCTTGCTCCAGGCATTTGATGCCTTACGCAAAGTAAACAGTCTCTCAGTCTTTGAACGCACTCAAAATCCAAATCCTTGAATAGATCAGGTTTCTAATCATGAACACAGATACGTTTCTGGCTGATTGATCTTTGTGAAGCTCGTTTCACCTGCGTGTCTTGGCTCACTGTAGCCGTGTACGTCTCGTTATCGCTTTATCACATTCGCAGGGGAAGCGAAGCAACTTCTTCTGTAAAATTAATTAGATCCCTTAGGTGTGATCAATCAGATCACGAGCACCGATATTAGAGTTTCTATTCCAATACATTCAGGTACACACCTCACGTTCTTCAGCAGTTCCTTTCTCGAGCTATTAGCAACATTGAGGACTGGCAGTATTACCTCGGCCTCTGCTCCATTACCTGGAAGCCAGGTTTCTCGTTCTGGCAGTTTCTTCACAAAGTCTGCCAGAAGCAATCATTAGTGCGAGGAATATTAAAAATTTGCATATGAGCTTGTTTTAACTCCACATAGCATTTACAATTACTGAAAAAAGTGCAAAGTCGTTAATATAGCTCAAAGGAGTGGACGGATTAACTTGAACGAGGGTCAGTTAGAGGAAGATCATTGGCTTCGATTGTGAGAATGGCATGAGGGGATACTGCTCAGAGTGTCTGGCTTATGAAAATTTTTTGACACACGTCAATTACAAGATGAGCGATAAAGTATGCGCCTCCCTCTAAATTTGTCAGTCTTGTAAGCGAGAAGGAGAAGCGTCATGATGTTAAATTGCACCTCGCCATTTTTGCATGCCGCGATTTGGCAGTGCCGAAACTCTGTTTAGGATATCAGCAGGGGCAGCCGTTCCTATTTCGCATATTGACCAAAGCGGCGCTACCATAGCCCACGGAAACGGCTTCTTTTCTCCTCCTTGCCTCTAATAATTTGGAAAGACGAGATGAGGATTTTCTCCTCTATAACAGCCTCAAGTAGCACACATGTGTTTCCACTTTGGACTGTGTGCATGGGCAAGTTCTCTCCCGGGGACAGAATTGGGTCAGACCTTGCAAATTACCGCGATCCGTTTCTATCAATTCACACACCACCATCATACACCTTTCACTAAAAACAAATAAGCTGAGAGTCAAGACCTGACTTTGAGCTGGCGCTTTAGCAGCGTCAAATGGGCCGTGATAACTAGAAAAGCTCCTTGTACCTATCTTCGTTTCATCTTCGGTAATTGCATAGACAGCACGTCACACAATTTGAGGAAACTGGTGAGAAATCACAAAGTTTGTTGCACCTTGATTGCATCTTGGAGCAGAGGCTGCTGGGATGCATCAAAGGCGACTCCTTCTTGCCCTGCTGTTCTACATATTGAAGCACCGCCTCGATGAATTAATTACCCCCTTTTCCAATCACTCAATTTGAGCTCGCCTCACTCCTTATTTTTTCACTTTACTCTCCACGCTCGTTACCATCCGTCATGATGATGAGGTTTCACAGAATCCCGCAGTCGTCTGTTTTCGATTTCACCTGTTACAGGTGTCGCATCTTCAAAGAGCCTGTTTCTCCGAGTCGACTGTTTTTTCATCACCAAACAAACAGGGCACACCAGCTCGGCTCCACCAACTTACCGCTTGCTTACAAACGCGTGTAATTAATTCCATGTGCTAATGCTAATTCAGTGTTTGAATTGCCATCCACCCAGTGCTCCACCTTAAAAGAGTGCATTTCAACTCAACTCATATGCCTTCCATGTCACTTTTTCAATGGCAGCAATAACACTTTAGCCAGAGGTCACTGCCGAGCATCCTGTGTTTTAAGTTTCCGCCTTCCGAATCCTTTGCATATTTGTATCGTCAAGCAGTTTATAACTTAATTCTCTTTCAAATCTCTATAGGATGCTCTATGTGCCGGAACTGTTACACAGTCATTGAACACATATTGCACACGTATCATGTCATAGGAACAGAGAACTAGAGCTCTAAAGGCCATAAGGCAAGGGATGGATGACCCTTGAATCATTAGTAATTCACATTTATCATCATAGAACTTCATGTCTCCTCCCTTGTTCATAAAGGAAATAGACAAATGATTCTTTTATAGATACTTGCAAGGGAGTTTCAATCTCTCTCCTACGCATTCAGCAACTTGACTGCAATCAAACCCTCAAATACTTTGCTCCTTGCCCTTTTATTCATTTACTTAGCAACGATACATGAAAGCAAAGTTGGGCCTGAGCTACGGCAAGACTCTTGACACGGCAAAGCGAATATCATTCACACAATCGTAATTTCTAATGGCAAACACACAAGATAATAGCACGCATTAATGTTTCTCCGACTTGAGGTATGAGACAAGCAATCTCGCGGCTTCATCTTCTGCCTTGAGTCGAAGATCTTCATAGCACTTGTAAGCACATGTGTTGGAACACGGCTTGTTCGGGCTGGAGAAATATGTGCTAAGAATAACAAAAAGTCAGATATCTTACAGACATGCTGACGGATGTGCTCACAATCTATCAACTCAGTCAAGGGATAACTGGCCAAGCCCAAACTTAAGGGACGGAAAAACGAAATCTTCTCGTATTTGCTTTCTATTATCGTTTCCATCCTAAGCTAGCAGCCAAACAGACGCAGATTTAAAAAGACCTTTTCATCATGTGAACACTTGCTCAGCTCAATCCCGTTTCTACAATATCGCTCTTTGTATGTATGACTTGTGAAATTCTGTCCAGCCACTTTGATTCATTCCATGCCGGGAAGGCACGAGTCAACATTGCAGTACAGACCCTTCCCGACGCCAAGACTGACAAGCAGCATGACTTTGATCCAATCCTTAAGGTTCATTTAGTCCCTGCTTGCGTCCATTCAAACTCTCCTTGTTTCATCCGGTACGACCCGTTTCCATTGTTTAAGGCCAAGCGGCCTGCGGAGATCCGGAAAAGGATGGTGAGGATAAAGAACAGGGTATGGATCGCATGGGCTATACATTTTTGTAGCTGAAAAAACCGGGTGTTTGCACAATCTTCCCGCGTCTCCACCCTCACAACTCTTCTTCGATTGACCAAAAGCGGCTGCACTATGTTTACTCTGAGATTTCCTACGCCCGCTAGAACAAATCTTATCTATCATAAACAGGAGCACGCACTCAATCCGAATCCATGCACTACCCGGTGGGCAACGACGATCTGCGACTCATCTACACTTCCCACCCACGAAATCCCTGCTTCTTCAGATGCTCCAATTGTCTTGTGTGATACACACAAGATGCAGATGCTCGTCTTGTCTTCCTGCTGTGGTAGCCCATTCGGTCTGCTCATCTTCTGTCATAATCGCATCTTCTACTGGATCTTGTCGGTGTCGTAAAAAATATCAGACTTTTCACTCTTCTCTCAGAGCTCTCGTCCCTTTCAGCCTCCTTCTGTGGTCAAACTTTACGAACTCAGTCGTGGATACGGATAATACAGATCCTTTGTTCCTTCGAATTTCTTTCCACTAGTCCACTGCACTGCAACTAGTGTAAATTCCGCCTCAACGCCTACGCTCAAAGAAGGTCCTCATCCAAAAACGAAGTACCATAGTGCCCTTAAAATTACCCTACGGTAGCGTGAGCTCTGCAAGGGAATGAATACGTTGCTATAGCTTTCAGGCTAAGGATAGGATAAGGACGGGAAAACTGTCTCCGGGAAGGAGACAAGGGATATTTTTGTGCAACTCATGAAATACGCCATTCATTCCAATTTCTTCAAATCTTCTTCCGCTCACATCTTTCCTTCCCATTTGACTTCCTGGGATTTATTTCACATTTTACTTCCTTTTCTGAAAACCGATACGGGTCAGTGCACACACTCAAAAGCGGCTACACCTAATGACTCTGCTCCTATGAATATTTCGTACTTCCTTGAACTTCCCTCCAACGCTTTGAGAGACCGTTCCTGTGTCAGCACTGGAAGTTTCTTGCATAAAAGGCACAGGTACACGTACAAAAACCACCTATTATAAGATTAGTTGTAGCGAAAAAGCTCGTACGTACGTACCATTCCCAGCTTCCGGTAGTTTTTTACCCGAATGAAATGAGCTCATAAGTCTCTCAGTCGGAGATATGCAATAAACCCGGTAACTGAATTTGCGAACAAGTGGATAAGCCATAAATATGCTAACTTTCAACTGCAATTGCCGTGCGGTTGCTTTTATTTTTCTACACGCTCATATACGACTAGTCGTTTTGATTTTTGGACACCCATGTAACGTGTTGTTATACAAAGGAAACAAATCTGAAAACAGCCGTAAGGTTACCATGGAAATCCTCCACATTGTTAACGTTAAGACCAAAACATACTTGGAACTGCAAAACTAATGTCGCTCGCAAAGCTTAAATCTACTTCAGCTACTCAAGCACGACCATCAATGTCACCCTTCCGACAATCCCATGGTATCTCAATTCAAAGCGGAAAAATCCGTAACCCATAACGTTCACGGCTTCATCATCATCTACAAGTACTACGTTTTTTGTACAAGCTCCCTTCAGACTTGTACAGATATTTGTTAGTCAAACATCTTATTTCAGTCACCGCATGTTAGAATTGCCATTAAGACTCTCGTATGAGCTTAATGCAGTACTTTTTGCATTGCCTGTATGTTTTTTCATTCGGGAAGCATTTCATGCCATCGACATTACCGTCCACAATCACACGGTTCACGAACTTTTGATGCGGATGAATTTAAGCGTGAAATACCGTGAAAATTCCACTCTACTTTCTCCCCAGCCTTTTCCTTACCAAGCATGTACGGAAATGTGGAGGGGGAGGGGAGAAGCGATGAAATGCTTCAAGTCAAAGGTTGCATTAACCTGCATGCGTAAGCGTTTTCCTGCTTATTTTCAAGTTATGCCATCCTGTGTTGTCTTGTGTCTCTGTTCGGTGGCAGGTCTGTATAATGTTACACTTTGTTCAGAATGTTTACTTAAAAGGCGGTATTTTCCAAGACCTTTATTTAGTGCTTATTTAGCAGCACGCTTGTCAAACGGAATTTCAGGCCCACATACCGTTTGGCCTCACGTGTGACACGTCTTATACTTCTCCTTCGTCTAACTTTTACGCTACCATGTACTAACAGTCCTGTATTCAGCCCTCATGCTAATACATTTAACTCATCGAGGATCGCATCGCTGCAATTTCAGTTCTGCTTCGAAGCTAATCTGCCTGAAAATAGACTTTGTGTAATGGATTCTCCAAGTAATTTCTTCACTCCATACCCTCTTAACCTAAGCTCAAACGCTCAAGTTGCCTGCGTGCCAGTTGGAACATTGTAATCATGTAATTCAGAATCACACACGCCTAACAACTCCTTACAGCCGGACACGAGCCTGAGGAAACGGTAATGTTCAAAGTGCTTTGAAAGCATTCATCAGCCTTCTGCATCATCTCAATAAGGTTGGAGCGGATGAACTTGATGTCAAAGCCTTATATTGTTTCTTATGCTACATGCCAAGCTAGCTGCCATTGAAAAAGCGAGTGTGGCTTGTTCCCTAAATGTAAGTAAAAGTAAACACGTATTAAATTTTCATTCAGGATGAAACAAATGTTCGTATCCTTGTCTCGCGCACATTAATCTCTTTGAAATTTAGCTTTCAATACAGCTTGGCCCTCTCTGTCTCGCGAAACTAGGAGCTGAATGGAGAGGAAACAAGAAAGGAAACAAGCTTACTTTTGTTGCACTACACACGTGAAATTCACTCACTGCACTTGGTAATTCACCAGCAGACGGGCAATCATTCATGCATGCTCCTAATTCCTTATCCCAGAATTCCATTCTGGCCCTGAGTCTGACAGTGCAAGTTTCAACATTTGTTTAAACAGATTACAAGAATTTGGCACTAATCGCTTTGCTTCAGTATTCGTTAGCATTGCTCAGTCATGTAATGTCAGTCTCTAGTCGTCACTTGACTGCATGTAAGTTCAAATCTGCATTCCATCAGCGATGCCAATTCACAATCCGGTAATTCCGACTATTCATTCCACACCGTTCGCCACGCATACAGCTTGACAAAGGAAACAATCAGGATGAAATGGAGCAAGGGAATTACTTTTACTTGCAAAAAAACCTCTTTGTCATGCACTCTGACTGAGAGCATATGCAAAGGCATTTAAATCCTGCTTACGGAGATGCTAAAAAGAGCAGTATTTTGCAATTCTAGAGCAGCTGATGAAGAATGCAGTTCGGAAGATGAAGATGTACTCGGAACAAGGAGAGGTGACATGTAATTGCGAGCAAATCTTCTTGTTTACGTTCTGCCATGTCACTCGAACAAGTGCGGAATCCGTCTCCGTTTCATTCTAGTCATGGCAGCGTATCAAGTCGTGAAATTACCGCGGTGTGGTTCCCCTGTATTTCTACAGTCATGGAACAGTGGAGCACACATGAGTACACGTTTCGCTAACAAGATTTCCTACCAGGCTCCTGTCACCTCAATCATTTCCAGCGCTTGTGGAATTCCTGTCTGCAATTTAATGTGTCAGGCTGAGATGATGCAAGAGCTTGAGCCTCGTTTCCGTTTTCTTTTCCAGCGAGCATGTAATCGCATCCTATGGTCATGCGTCTTTGCTGTGCGTAGGTGTACAAAAAGTAGCTGCAACAAGTCATCTTCGCAAGAGGATTCTGCCTAACAGTTGCACTTTTTTCTGTCAGCATGGCTCCCCTGCAACAACTTCAGCTCTTGCTCAACCCGTTTATTCCATCAACAACAGAGCTCAAGGGAAAAGCAAAACTTTAGCTCTCATGAACGGAAAGCACGGCAAGCTCAACCAAAACTCTAGTCGAGACAGTATGGATCCCAACTCCTGATCGCCCAAATTCACAGCAATCATCCTAAAAGGCAGCATGATCCTTCACCCCCACCAAAAATAAGCCTAAGAATCATGAAGAACAAGACAGGAAGTTGTCGTGCTTAAGGAGCAGTGCTCTTCTCGCATGCTCTGCGTCTGCCTTGTCTTGTGATGACGCATCACATTTGGTAAAAATACTTTTCTCTCTATTTTCTTTCACTTTGTTGATGACTTGGATTTAAGCACATTCTCACCGCGTCAAAAACACTTCAAGTTCCCCTTTTTTACCCGGATTCGCCAATCACTATAGACATTATCTGGCCACGGGTCTTACTAAAAGCTTAGCTTTGGTGATAAATCATTAAGTCAGGAACGTGCACATGTTTGCGTGATTGCGAGGGTGAAAATACCAGACCTTCTTAAAAACACTTCCTTGTGTTTTCATTTGTAACGAAAACTAAGCTATAGCTAAGAGTAGACGAAGAGATGGCGGAGAAAATGCTAATACTTTGTACTACTTATGCTAGTTCTGATAGAGTCTTACCTCAGCCAAGCACTTCCGCAACATGGGACTGCCGATAATAATGTTTCGGTTCACCATGACAGGTGAATGTTGGATAAATTTGGCGAAGTTCTTGTTCATCATTGCGCAAGAAGAGAAGAACTGTCACAGCTTCAATGGCTACGATTTCACACCAGAGGCAAGGGCGAAATCCAGATTAATGTGTGAATCCGTTGTAGGATCAATTTCACTTTTGTGAGTTCGCCTCAAGTCGGCTTGTCACAGCCAGATAAGTTGCACGATTTGCAAATTAGCCCTCGAGGGACACGTGTATGTGTTTAGGGAAGAGGAAACAATTGTGGATAAACTACTGCTTGGGGAGCAAATCAGTTCTTTCCTTCGGTGTGAATCAGTATCGGAATTCTATTAGCAAATTTTGCTGGCGGACAATCGATTTGTGTTCAATACCCTTTGGAGAAACTGTAACCAAAGTTACGTAACATGCAAACCGGAGTTGCTCATGCACTGGGCTGAACGACAGGCCAACTGCATTTGCACCTGCTAGCAGGTGGTAATAGATGATGAATATGAAGCAATCTGTGTAGCTGATTCACTGCGTTCTGTTTACCACAGGAAGCAAGTCCGTTCGCAAGTTATCCTTGAAACAATGCGGTTCCGTTCTTTTTGTCGCTCGATTGCAAATTGTAAGGGACGCCGCCTTCTGCCAAGCTGTACAGCTGAGCTGCAATGACAATAGGCATGGATCCTTCCGTGGGAGTATCGCTGTTGCAGTAAATTGTTTCACCTGTGCTAATCTCGTATCAATATACGCATGTGTTTGTCAGCAACAGAACCGTCCGACCGCAACCGCTCTGTGCCGCGTCCGGCCTCAGATGTAGTATTGACACCTCGTAACAACTCTCACAGTCGGTCTTGACCGCGCAGCAGGGAAGCCGCAAATTATAATTGCTTGGCTCCTTGATCCAATAAAAGTAAAGCTCCCTAAGGCAGCCGCACAAATTTGAAGGCGTTCACTCCCACCCTGACTCACTTTCGCAGTACTAAAAACTCACACCTTTATCAGAGGTCAAAAGTCAATTCCATTAACTGGAAGTATTGCTGTATGGAATCACAGTCACGGATAAAACGCACAAATCCCAGAGCAGATTCAAACTTTCGTCGTGCCAACTCAAGCTTCCAAATTGGAATGATTTCTATCTTTGAGGTTCTCTCTTCTCCTTTAGGATTCCTGACAGATGCACCTGGACAGGTAGGTTCTCACAGCACCAAACCACCTGGACTACAAAAGCTTAGCCACTTGCTCGAGACTGGGACCAGGTAGAACCATTACTGGCCTTCAATTGAACTAGTTGCAGAGGTACAAGCGATTCTTCCCAATACAAGAGCCTCACACAGTATGCCCTGGTTCTCCTCTTGCCTGCTTTTAATTCTGGGCTGCTATTTGTATTTTTTTCTCCGCTCCATTAGTTCCCCGGATGTAGTTGACTCAACTCTTCGGTTTTTTAAACACGAATTCACTTAATTATTCTACAATCAGCAATTACCCGTCTAGATTTACTTCCGTTTCCTTTCCGTCACACCTGTTGAATGGGGATGCTCCAGCAATGGACTTTTACCATTTCGCTTGCGACTATCTGATCTATTCACATTCTAATTTCGTTTGTTGGGACGACTACATCTTATCACATCCAGGGAATGATAGCAAACATCCTTGCCCTGGCACCCATGCCATTTCCTCAATCCCGGCCCAATGTATGAACAAGACCATGGATCCAGATTGGGTCGTATTGGAGAAACTCTGCCTACTCACAATTCGGTTCGCATCCTCCTCACACAAAATGACGGAAATCCGCTCAAACATACAATTGCAGAGCTGGAAAAACACCTTCCGCTTGTATTCCATCCGATGGAAATGCGCATCAGTCAGTCCTTCCGGTTGGGACCTCACCTGGCTAACCCTTCCGGAGAGATTGGCACAATTACATGATTTAAGTGATGGTTGCATGATACAAGGGTTATCTGTTATAATTGCGGTTAGTAGCTTTGAATCTGTGGATTCAATCATATCTCATTCATCTGTTTCATTCTCAATGGTTTTTAATGATCAGAAATACTGTAGCTATAGGCTGGAAAATCAGGGACTTGACAAACTTAAACTCATTCTTGAATTTTTTCACACGCCTACTGCCTGTACCATTCAATGTCTGTCGTAGACTGGACTGAAAATACTTATTTTTTGAGCATGATTTCAAGCAACAGTTTTTCTATTTAAATAAATAAATAAACAGCTTTATGTCCTCCAGAAAGAATAATAATAGGATGCAAGTGAACAACTGATCGAGCGTATAAGTACTTTTGTCAGGTTTATTCACAAGAAAGGGGCTTCCACATGGGCAGGTTGGAGGTTTGCAATAAATCCGTTGTCAGTTTCACGATTAAATACGACTGTTTCCATGAGAGTGATCAATAAAAATTGGCGTGGAGAATTCCGTTTAATAGTGGCTTATATTTTCACAAAGGTTATCAAGCCCTTGACGGACACAACCATTTCGTTTGTAAGGGGGCTTAATGCCGGTTAGTACCATCACTTTCTAGGAGCATGCACGTGTACAATGGCTGAGAAAAATTCGGAATAATCCCATTTCAATCCGGATAATATCCCATCTCGCACACCCACCTACAAACACTTTACAAAATCTCTCAGACAGTATGTGTGTGTGAATACTGGAAAATTCTTTGAAAATTCCTCAGAAATGTCACACTGTGTCTTGGACAACGTCTAAGCTCCTTTCAAGGGTATCAGTGACCGTTTGAGTGAGCATTAGCTTATAGCTTCCAGCCAGGAGCGTCAAAAAAAGTCAACAGAGGTAAATTAATGTGTTGCTCCCCCGAAATAGGGTAGCATGTTTCCATTTGTAGGCATGACACCACGAAGCTATTGGCTTTTAAAGCGCATTGTGTGCCCGCACAAAATCCTATTAAACCAACAAAGGAATATAAATGATCCTCTTGTACATTGTTGAATGAGCTATTTGGTTTCTTTTCGCTTGCCCTTTAACTGGTAAATAGTTCAGGTGCTGAAGGTAGGAGGAGGCCGTTTTCAAGTTTTTGTAAATTCCTCGGAAATTCTCTATAATTTTTTCCTCAGCCTTTATGCTGCGGTCATATAAAGCGCCTTCAATGCGCGTACTTTATTGTCACCGACCATTGTGCCCTGTTACTGATGGCTAAACCATGAACAAAAATAATTCACCGAGCATCCGCTTCATACACCGCGTCAGCCTCCCATCCGAACCTAAACGAATCTACAGCCAGCACCCACATTCACATATTTGATTCAAACCGTGGCCTAGCCCTTGGGTTACCTTGGTAATTCATCTTGCCATTGATATCACTCCATTCACAGTTCACAGGGTGACAAAATGAGCATGGGTGCTAGAGGAAGGAGACCATTTACACCATGTTTCTTGGGACATTTCAAGTCATTTAGGAAGCATCGGGAGACTATTCGGAGGACCAAGCCCAACACTTGTTGAGACTCTCAGTCCGCAGCCATGCAGGGACTCTCGGCACACAATTGAAGCGGCAGTAACTAAATCAAAGGCTCTTTGCAATTTCTACGAGAAGAGTGTGTCTGGAACAAGTTGCCTAGTGCACAACCTTTGTGGTATTTCAATAGTCGGCATTTCCCAAAGACTTGACGGAGGATCCCTCACTGGCTATCTATCAATTCCAAGTATTTCCATTTTGCAGGGTTACTGCATTTCCTAGAAGGTTCTTCCATTCTCGTATGCTATTTTGAAACTTTTGCGAGATACTTACAATATTTCGCACAAACGAGTGGGCATCGATTCCTTGAAACAGCAGGGACGCAATCGTATGCCCCAAACCTACAGCACGTCTAACATACGGCGGTCAAGGCCCTGCACTTAAGGAAAAGAGCATGAGGAATATGTTCCGACTGGTCAAAAGCCGACCTGAATGCTAATCATTGTTACGGCATGTCATTAACAATTGAACAAGTCGTTAATGCTGATAAGATGCTGCGTTTTGCGCCTCTTTGTTTGATATATTGGGCACTAATTACCCATTGCTCGTAGGAAGGCGACAGACCACATGTTTTCAATCCCTACGCACAGACCTGCACCGTACATACACCTCAACTTATTTCCTCCCTTGCAAGTCGCTTCCTGGTTTTTGAGCCTTAGTTGATGCAAGAGTTGTTTGTGCATGGGACTTCGCACCTGAGCAAATTCAGGCCAGTGTAAAAAAATGTCTTGAGCAGTCGCTGCATAACCGGCCTTTCAACTCCATATCGAATCCTTGCATTTGCGCGGTGACTAATAAATTAAGAGTCTAATATCGACCCAACAA
>VRMD01001994.1:0-14690 GCA_009872375.1 Sminthurides bifidus | reverse complement strand
GACAGCACATTGTCAGGTCAATGTGATCTTGTCCAATCAAGATCATAGGCTTCACATTCTTGTAGGATTTTACATTTGTTGTTTTCAGGTGTGGCCATTTCTCACAAAGTTTCTCCATGGGTAAATACTGTCGAGGCAAATCCAAATTCTTAATTGTTCGAACCTCTTCTAGTTCAAATGTCTCACCTCACCTCAGTCTTCACTCCTACATCCAATCGTTTTGAGTTACTGTGCGATTCTGTTACTCCATTAGTCCAAGTTATCTTCATCTCCTCCGTTCGGCCTTTCAGACATAAATATTCTGCCACAATCACATCCATTACGGTGGTATTAGATTCATCGTCTAAATACTCGTATGTCTTTTACTTTTCTCCGTTATGCAACGTAATGGGAACTAACCGCACCAGTACATCAGATGATGAGCTTGCACAACTTTCTTAACAGTCTTGTGTAGGAGCGGATGGCGAAATAGCTTTCATCCATCCTTTCCACACTCCTTTTTTCTCTTACATTCTGTTGACCGGTGCTTGAACCCTAAGCACTGAAAGCAAGTTTTGTTTTCGGGTAACAAACCGCCATCTTACATCTTCAACTTCGTTGCCAAATTTCTTGCATTCATAGATCTTGTGACCACTAGCCTTACAGTAATGACAGTTCTTGCCCACTCGTTCCTTGCTAGTTGCCAATACGGTGTTCTCATGTTTCTTTCCATGAGATTTTTGAATATTATTCTCGCTTGAGGTGTGGTAGGTTTTCCTATTTATTCTACTCACTGCGTGGGCAATCTTTTTCAACCAAACTTGAAAATCCTTCAAAGATGGCTCCTCAAGACCCACAGACTCTGTAGTCCACTGAACTTGCATTTGAAATGGTAGCTTCGCCACAAATTCATGCATCAATGTCGGGTTTCTTAAGTGGCCAGTAGATTTCAAACGTTCCATCGTCACTACTAGGTTGTCCACTGCAGAGCTGAAAGCAATCAGCGGTGCTTATTCTTTTCCATCTGGTGCTGAAACATTCCTCGCTTTCTCCACAAGCGTTCCGATGATGAGTTCAGGACGAACAAAGCGGTTTCTCAATGTGTCCAACACCATCTTCAGATTTTCACGAGAACACAGGCTAGCAATCACCGTGTATCTAGCTTCGCCTTTCAAACATCTCTGTAGTCGTGCTCTGTTCAAACTGAGCAATAAAATTTGGAAAAGCATCTGGCGAACCGTTCTTGTCATCAGATTTCTCTTGTGATGGTGCAGCCGTTTTCGTAACCGTCTGTGGCGCATTCGTTAATGCACGAGTCAAGGCACTAATCGTATTGGCTTCTGGTACAGGATTCGGAGTGCTCGACTTCTGTAACCATTCATCAACTGAATTAACATTTGGACTGACATCTTTTACTACCTCCTCCCGCGATGGCTCCTAATCACTGAGGATTGGTTATGTTCTTCTTCTTCAAGGCTTTCAATTTCCTTCAAACGTTTTCTCTTGTGCAAATCCGACATTCCGGCTTCTTAACGCATCTGCTCCAGTTCAAATATCATCTTTTTCATTTCATTTTCCAGTTCTGCAACCTCCATCAGTCTTTGCTTCTCAAGGTTGCCCAATCTTGAACTGCGTGATGCAGCTTTCTTCGATCAATCTGATGTAGATTTTACTCTTGACTGACTCACAGAAGTTAAGAGTAACGTGTAAGTTAAGAGTAATGTTCTGTTTGAAAAATTCACCAGGACTCGTACTGCTTATTGTGGACAGCTATTTGCAGACTTCACACAGTTTGAGTCCATTGATTGAGTGCATTTAATTTGTGTGAGGGATAAAGTAATGGACATCTTGAATGAGGAATCAAAATTTATAAATTTGTAAATAGCAACATATTTAAAACTACGGCTTTTGTAATCGTTTTTATTGAGCTGATGGTTTTATTGGCAGTAGCTGTCAATCTATCGATCCACAAAAATTCGAACCGACGGTAGTGATACTACGCAGGAATTTCAATGGGACCAAGCTTATGTAACGAACTGGATGCGTTTTTAAACGATATGATAACTAATAATGCAGGGGATGTAGAAAGAATGGAAGGAGAAAAAGATATGCGTCGTAAGCGCAACGTAGTTTGGGGGAAAGGAAGAAGCAATAGAGCATTTCCTGATAGTGGAAAAGAAGGAAAACAGCTGTTTCTGTAAATAACTGAATTTTGCTTATTACTATTGAAAATGTTTCTGAATAAACAATCACTTATTTTTTTGATAAACTACACAATCTGAGTCTGGAAAAACATTATTTCTTTGTCTGTGCTCATAACCTAGCGCAAAAGTCAGGTTATCCTTCACATGACACAGTTTTGACCAATTTTACTCCAATTGCGTTTGACAAGTACAGCAGGAGCACACGGAAATGCACAACATAATTTTTCCGCTGCGTCAAATCTGCAGCCAGCTTTTTACCCGAAAAACTTTCCTCTTTGATTCCAAGTTCATTCATCTGCTGATGCTGAAACGGTGAGAGCTGAGACCTGCTAACTTTTCGCTTAACTGGACATGGAGGATGGTCATTCAAATGATCATGTAAACAACTTAGGAACTCCAGTCATACTTCCAATACCCATCCATATTTGCCATTCGGTGGTAAGTCCAGTATTTTCGTTGCATCATCAAATCTATCAGCAGCAACAAACTAATCATCTTTAATCGATAAGGGCTGGTCTAATGGATGACCGTAAAGATTATGCATGTCAACATAAAGAATACAGCTGTAAGCCTCGTTTGGATTATAGTCAGAAGCGTACCTACAGTTAGAGCGATAGTACTTTAAGCCGCTAGTTGTGAGGCCTCCACGTAGACTTGATTTAAAGTACAAGAATGCATCAACATCTGTTATGTACTCAAGCTCAACATTTGAGAATTTCAGAGCGCAGTCAAAAACGACACCTGGCAGAGTCACGTCATAATTAAAACACGTCATTACAGGATCAATATTGAATTTATGCATGCACAAATCCCGCAAGTTTTGGAAGCAGTCCGCAAGCAGTGCTACATCAAGGAAACGGAACAATTCAGTCCAGTCGAGCATATTTTTGCATCCATACGCATCCCATACTTTCTGCGCATGCTCATAATCACAGTCACTGATATCCCTGTTTGACAAATCAGAGCGAAAGACTGATTTTGGCGGTTAAGTTCCAAGATTACATGAAGCCGCATCTTGCAATACGGGAAAATCCCTTTTCGTAAAAACAAATTCACATATTTCTTGCTTATTTAATTTAATATATTATTAATATCTAACATAATTAATTTACTCCGTATTTAATTTAAATACAGTTTGAAACTTGTGCATGCCATCATCCTTTAAACCTTTGCCAGATTTTCCAGGGATGTTGGAGGAAACTTGGAGCCGTCGATTATCCGGATTCTTAAATTCAGTTTTATTGAAATGAAGTTTTCAATTGCAGCCCCTAAGGTAGTCGCTCAAATATAAATGCTAGGATTAGATAGGATGCACCTCCATTCACTCCTTTATTAGATTAAGACCCTCAACCTTACCACACCGGAGCCCAGACCAAGACTGTCCAGTCCCATCTAACATCTGCAGGTTATACACAAGACACTGATGTAACTCACACACACTGCACAAACACATAAGACAGAGCCCAGAATATCTCCTCCGCAGCATGCCTTCCAGACTCTTCTAGGAAGCATGGTGCTCTCGTTCAGCACTGCCGCTTGGAGTCTTAACACACTAGAACTGGCAAGTACATCAACTGATTTCAACTGAATGTTTCCTAGAGCTCGGGTAATTGGCTTGAAGTCATAATTTGAATCACCATGAAAGAATGAAGGTCATAGTTTTTATGTACGTTCAATTCAGATTGCAAGCCTGATTAACAATACCTAGTATTTCGTTAGTGTAATGATCCTGGTACACAACCATGACACCATTTGGATCCCAAGACCAAAGAAATATTTCTTCATCATTCCTCCTATGATAGCCTGATCCCATGGAAATTGATTCTTGGTATTCTGCTTCTGCTTTTCATCAATGCGTTTCAGTAATGCCTCACCACACCCCAGTATATCCTGAAGAAATAATGTCGCAATATCCTCGTCGTCAGATTTTGCCGTGCATATCTACGAATGCAGGACAGTGTTTTTTCCTTCCATTACATTATTTGTACAAGTACCTATCACGGATTTTTGAAGGATAATCACATCGTCATCAGGCGCCATTTCTTTAAGAAAGCTCTCAAAGTCGCTGTACACTGGACTCCGAGTAATGAACACCTTTGTGTCTGCTTTATCTGTGTTTTTTCTGATTTAAACCCCTGCAAGCAGTAACGTCAATAGAATGACTTCTTACTAGCTGGTGAACGCAGTTTTCCAAGATCAGTTTTTCCTGGAATATGAGCGCTTTTAAGCTCTTCTGGTGCACTTCTTATAGTTTCCTCTATCAAAAGAAGATCAATGAATAACGGTTGGGATAAACCGGGTAAATCATATCTCTTAAAGTAACTTTAAAGTTCTTGTCTCACATTTGCCTTTCCAACAGCTCTCTCTCCGTCTCTGAAGAGTATAAAAACACAGAAACTGCATATTCTGGGTTCTGCAACTCGAACCGTGGAATTTGCTCCAGTGTAATTGGTAATTCAATGCCATCTACATTCAATTTCTTGGCTTCATTCCTATGCATGGCAACCTGACGGTCACGAGTGAAGTTTGTGATACACTTTCTTTGACTTCTTGCACGCTAACAAAGCCCGAACAAAACTCATGTCTTTTCAGAGTGATGTGAGTCCTTGTCACCCTTCAGAGCTTTATTAGAGTTATTGACGTTTCATATAGCCCTAGATTTTGGAGCAAGCAGTGTCGGAAACTCCATTTAGCCCGAAATTTTTGTCGGCTTGAAAGTTACGCAAGTCATGCCCATCTCAAGAATTCCATGTATTGTCAATCCTGATCCGAATTCGTACAAGTTTTCTACAGTCTCGTCGATCTTTGTAAAGCAAAGTTGAATGAGTTTTTCCAGCTGGTCGATAGATTGAATAATGTGGGCAAAGGAGTTTATCCATTTTGTGAACTAATCCTTGTTGCTCAACTTTTGAATTTGTAAAGAAGCCTGAATGTTGCCTTTAGACCCTTCTTTTTATTCAGCTCTTGCCACAAGATGTCATTGATGCTCGTTTTGAAATAATCGAAAGCTCCCTGACTTGTATCCACCAAAGTGTATGACAACTCACCTTCATAAGTAGTCACTGTGCCCCTGAGTGAAGATTCTTTAAGGTCCAGTTTAGCCGCACTATTACCAGCGCCAACTTGCGGACGTAAACTTATTTGAATGTAATGCTTATCTACAATATGCTGTTTGCATTCAGTCCTGCTTCCCAGCTGCAAATTTCACTTGGCACAAAAGAAATGATGACATAGAGTATTCATTCATTTTGCATCATCATTCTTACGAGTCACGTGATCCTCACCGTGCGTCTCAAATGCCACATTTCTAGTTTCACATGCATTCATAGCTTCCTCAAGCTGACTATAACTTATTCCAAAATTGTCAAAGATTTCGTATATCCTATATTCCTGTGTAGTTGATGCCTCTAATGGCTTTCAAGTTCATCCAATACTGCAAGTCTTCCTCAGTAAGATCCCATCGCTCAAAGTCGTCACCGTTGGCGGATAATGCAGTCATGTGCAAAAATAATCGAAATCCTGCCAACAAATATATGTTTTTTGTAATATAAAACCTTTTAATGATTCAAATTAAGAATTTTTCAACGGCAAAAATACATAAACAGCAAAGTTCTATAGCCTGGGCTACCTGCAAGAGAAAATATTATTAAGGACAAAAGTGTACGCGCAAAATTAATGATCCTCATCGAAAGCGCCTACAAAGTCCCAACGATTACTTAGCGACCGGGCTTTCGTATTGAATTACGTAGATTCTCGCTGCAACAATAATCGAAGTAGCGTTATTCCCGTTGTATCCATGGGGAGGCTGCGGCCTGGCAAATCCAATTTACGCCCATGTAAAAAATCCTCGCTAAAGTAATAACGCTATATAAATAGACTCTTCATAAAGTTGCCACATCCTCTTCCCAGTACATGTATCACAATGTATTTTAACCTTTTTATTGCGTTACTCACTGGTTTGCTGTCATCAGCAAGGGAAAAGTTAACACACAGGCGGCGGCAGAATATATGCAGCTAAAAAGACATGCGCGATTGTAACGTGCCCTGGCTCATTAGAGCGCGTTACAATGTTATAAGGTTGTCGTACACAGAAGGGGTTAGTTGAAATACATCACTGTTTAATCAGATGGTAGTTGGTGTTGTTAGCTGAGCGGATGCTCAGTGGAGACTGAGGTCTCCTATAAAAAGTACATAAATACATAACAGTGTATGGTCTCTTAATTACCATTGCGTGACAATTAGGTTTTGTGCAGCTTGCACTTCATCCTCCTTTTAAAAGACCTTCAAATAGTATTACAACAATTTTCTGATGCTAATTAACAGTTATTCAATCAATTATACTCTTAAAATTAATAGATGTTGCAGAGTAATTCAACAAACCAGGAATTAGTGAACCTTACATGGCCATGTGGACACTTTTCCGTGTACTTAACCATAGTAAGTGCAGGAAGGCGGAGTGCATCGCGAGGTAGCGGGGATGCAAGAACGCTGAAAAAATAATCATAGGAAGAAGACGTGTAGTTTCGCATCACAGGGGAATAGATATCTTCAAGACATGGAGAAACTTGCTGAATTTTCACATAGTGCGGAATTTGTTGAAGCGGGACGTGGTTAATAAGTAAGGGCCATACTTCAATCCAACCATTCAGATGTCGAGACGAAAATCGCATTGAAGAGACGTTTCTTGAAATGGATGACAGGAACCGGTGCTCGTTCGGAGTCCTAAAGCTAAACTCAACTTCACAGATTACCAAGTTAAGTCATCCAATGCTTCCCTAGTGACATTCTTCCTTTCATACGAACAATCCGCCACTACGTAAGTAATATTGTGCTTGTGATAGTAAATAGGAGAGTAAGATTCCGTCCTACCTGAATCAAGATCAACAGTTTTCACTTAACGGCAGGTTTTGGCGAGAACCATTGAAAAATCCTTTGGTGACTTAAGGCAAGGCACAACCTAGGAGAATACTTTACCTCAATCCTAGGCGTCAATCTATTGTGCTGGTCTATCTAAACGTGATCAGGAACAGAGCGACTATCCGACTCTACACTAGGACTTCGTGACTCCAAAAATTCACGTTAAACTTCCTCAGTCGAATCCTTGTGGAACAAATCCTCCATAGACTCAATAGAAACCATGCCACGAAACTTTTTCTCTCCGATTTCAACAGAATTTTCAAAACTTTCGAAGAAGACATCGTCAGTAATGTAAACCTTTCCTGGCTGTGAGCTAAACCCTTACGCGAACGGCAAAACTACTAAAACCAGCTTGCACACAATTATGGTTATGCGCGCAAAAATAACCAAGTTGCCAACTAGGCAACGTACTAGCATGAATTGCTTTCGAGTGGAAAAACTAAACGTCAATTCTACTTGTGGCTATTCTTCTACTTTTCACAGAACTTGTGGCTTTCTTGGAGTCAGAAGTCGGACAAGCGTTTCTGCTCACTGAAAACTATCTTTTTATACTAAACTGCACGGCAATATAGGAAACAATAGGAATAATATTCCGTGCTCGGTGACAAGTGCAATAACCAAAGAAAAATGCAAATCGTGCAAAAACCTCAATTTAAGTTTTATCTACTGCACTCAAACACCCTGCCATTCACTCTGAATAATAGAAAAATTTTCCTCGTCGTGACCTCGCCATCCTATTGCACCCGGGGGTTCAAACCTGGTGGCTTAGGGGTTTGAAGAAGCTGTCGCTCCAGATTACTCCAGACAGACTCCAGTGTTTATCAAGCAGTTACAGCTTTCTATGCTTATGGTCTAAGTCCACGACCTGTTTCTTTAATTTCCAATTACGCTGAGCAAAATAAACTGCAACCCCTGCTTATGCAAAGAGGAATAAGCAGTTTACTGCAGCCAAGATCCCATGAAAAATTTTAAGAGATAAGTCACACTGATGGAAAATGCTAGCCCTAGCTACTGGCAAGTAAGCTGACATGATAGCAGATGCAACTCCTCCTCTGCACTTGTGTACCGCTAGCAGTATTACAACAAACGAAAGGGCTGATAACCATATCGTGTGGAGTATGGGACCTGTCTGCTGGATCACGCGATGAACCCATGGCATGTCTCGTAGCATCTGATCCTGTAGTATATGCAAACTAATATCCACTACCGATTGTTCCCATTTCGAATCCCATACTGCTGAGAGGTTTGGCGCGATAAGATGTCGAAGCAATGCAGGATCTGCATTTATCTTTGCCTTGAATGCATCAATAGCGGCCCATTTCACAGGAATTGTGTAAGCTGCATGAACCGAAACTGCTGAATCAGTAGTTGTTCATGGAAATTGCTCATTAAAAATAACAGTCTTCTCACTCATGACTCGGCAGCTACACTTTTTCGAGAAAAACACAGATCCTACCTCCGTCACAGTTAAATCTTACAATCCATCTTACAAAGATTGCGAGCTACAAAAGGCAGCATCCCCCTAAGCATTTCCTGTACGGAATAGCTGAGACCTTGTACAAACTATACTGCGCAGAAACTGGCCTGATGGGAACAGTAATCTTACCAGTAGTACCATCAGTACCATAAACTTTGACTGACCACGCATGCATTGCATGATACGGAAACGATAATACTCTTCCACAAACTAAGGGGGGAAACCAGCTCGTAGCCATGCGATTTCAACTTATGTGTCATCTCTACCAGCGCATCTCTTACCGTGTCAGGCTTTACAAAGTTGCTAGGAAGCATCTTATTCCTGCAATGCATTTCAGCTGCAAAGAGAGAGTCATATTCTGTTTTCCATACCAACAGAATATTTGTATTAACAAGCGTTGCTGCTATTTGGTAAATGTCCTGTACTGTCCGAACTGTTTCATTAGATATAGCTCTAGTGAACTCTCTCGTGAACCTAGTTGCAAAATCCTTTAGAGTTTCTCGTAAGTTTTGGTCAACCTTTTTGACAGACTCCACTACTTTAACCAAGTCTTGGTGATTCCCATAAACAGATGAATTAAGAGCTGAAATGTATGCGGTGATTTGCCCATCGGTTATTTAAAGGGCGTCGACATCACTGGTAGGAGCCACAAGTAGAAATCTATGAGTGCTATCAATAAGGTTTATGGCTCCAAACCAAGATCGTTTTCTCCTAGAAGCCTTAGTGTTGATAAGATCCCGGTCAAGAACTTCTAACTTGTCTTTTATTCCCTGTTGTATTCTTGAGTAGCTTCAACTAAATCACATATCCTGTTGGGAAACTCAATTCCTTCGGAAGACCAGCATTTTACATTCACCTGATGCATATCGGAAGTATTGTCGTGCAAATCGTAGGTTATGATCGACGGTACCGTAGATGTGTAGACATGTCCAGGCATTTCCTTCTGAAAAACTCCTGTGTGCACAATAGCTGCCAATGGCCTTGGAATTTTCCTGACTTGCGCTCCTCCCTGAGACGTAGCCAGGGCGAGTACAAAGAAAAGTAATAAAAACCGTAACATGTTTGCAACCCAGCCTGTAAGTACAGCACAACGATCGGTTAGTCATAGGGCGGATTGCAAAAACTTTGTTTGCACCCGTGCACGTGATCTCCTAGGCAAAATTGTAGGTTCCTCCTTCTTTTTCCCTACATATTCCAGACCTGGTGTCGCTTTGCTCTCTGGTTTGTAATCCACTTCTGGGTTCCTCGGATAAAACTTTTTCACGCAGGAAGCATGAACCCGTATTGGATGTGCGTGTCTTTGGGCTGGGTCTACGTGTTCAACCCAGTAATTTACCTCTGTAAGCCTGCGGACAATCTTGAAGGGTCCCCAGTAGAGCCCTAAAAATTTCCTTGTACCTGGTTCTCGTGGCTGTCTGCTGGTGAGGAGGACTAAATCTCCTACTATGAACGGTGGTTCAGTCCTTGTCTAATCAAACCTCTACTTAACCTACTCCTGTTGGAGGCGCATATTAGCTAACGCCTCCTGACAAGCATCATGTACCTTCCTCCAGTACACAGTTGCATCAGAGTCAGGTAATGCTGGAGCCAACTCATCCTTAAAAGGTAGATGCGGCTCGTAGCCAAACATAAGGTAATACGGGGAAAACCTTAATGTACCGTGTACCGAAGCGTTGTAGGCGAAAACAGCTGACTGTAAATACTTAGCCCACTCTGAAGGATTCTGAGCTACGTATGCGCCAATAATTTTTTGAATGATGCCGTGAAGGCGTTCCACATTAGAATGACATCTCGAATGGTAGGGCGTAATCCTTATATGCTTGATTCCAGCCATGCGGAGAAGATCGGAAAACATGGCGGCCGTGAAATGTGTACCATTGTCCGTAATTAGCTGCCTGACAAAACCTATTTTGAGACAAACCTTCTCCACAAAAACTTTGCTGCTACTAATGCGGTTGCTTCTGTGAGCACTTCACATAAAGCGAATCTGTTTGACAACAGGCAAAAAGAGATTATATATTTCGTCCCAAAACTTGGAACAAAAAGGACCTGAAAAGTCGAGAGAACCCATGTTCATGAGGTATTTCACTTCTACACTTCGCATTAGGCCAAAGTCTTTATGATGCTTAGGCTTTCGCGACTGGCAAGAGAGACATGATTGCACATACTCACGAGTATCCTGCAGCATGCCTATCCACGCAAATTTTGATGCGATACGAGCAAGGGTTTTACAAAAACCCAAAAACTCATTCATGTGTTTTTTAAACAAGACCTCGTTGTGAATTAAGTATTTTTGTCCTGGGAACATCCTAGCCTTCTCTAACTCGACCTTGTATTCCAACTGTTGATTGAAAATAAGTTCATGCTCATCCTCTTTTGCATCCACAGTTGCTACTTTCTGTTCTTGCTGTTCTAACTCCTTTGCTTCATTATCCTGGTCTCTGTGTTCCATCTCTGCCCCTGAGAAGAGATCTGCTGTTATGCACTATGATGCGGTTTCCATCCACGTAGCGAACAACTAGAGTTGGAAATGAGTGAATATATAATATCCAGCGAGCTATCCTCCTATTTCCCAAACTAATATTATTCTTTAGGAAAAAAATAGCCATGTGATCAACCAAAACTGTGATTTCCGGCGCTGAGGAAACAAAAGCACGAAATTTTTGCAAAGCATAAACAAGTGCTAGAACCTCGATTTCTGTGGCTGCGTACTTTGATTCCGTTTTAGTCAAAGTCCTTGAACAACAGGTAATTATTATTTTAATGCCATCTTGAAGCTGCCTTAGAACTCCTCCTAAACCTGAATATGATGCTTCCGTCTGTATTTCCACTGGGTGATTTTCTTGGAACATAGCTAAAATTGGAGGTGTCACAAGCTTTTCTTTCAGTTGACAAAAAACTTTTTCCATTTCCTCAGTCCATTGCCATTTGACGCCCTTCCGTAAATTCTCGTACAGAGGGGCCGCAATGAACACAAAGTTCGGAATTAAAGTCTTATAGAAATTAACTGAACCCAGAAAACTTTGCAACAGTTTAACAGATGTTGGAGGCTTAATAGCCTGTAATGCTTCTGTTTTCTCTTCCGACATGCGGATTCCAAATTTGGAAACTTTTCAACCTAAACATGAGATTTCAATCATGACTAAATTGCATTTTGAAGTCTTAAAAGCGATGTTCCTCGAATTTGCTGTTTCGAATACTCTCCGTAAATGCTCTTTGTGCTCAGTGAAATACCTTGAACACACGAAAATGTCATCTAAATAAACTTGGACAGAACCCTCTTTTCTTTCCTGCTTGAAAATGTCCAACATAATGCGGCTATAATTGTTAGGGGCTGACGAAAGTCCAAAGGGTAACCTCACGTAAGAAAACGTATCAGTATTAGTGCTGAAAGATAGATATTTTCTGCTGGACTCACAATGTGGAAACCTGCCATCAGATCTAAGCTGGAAAAGAACTCCATATTCGCAAAATTATGGATGATCTGGTCGATAGATGGAAGCAAATGTACCTGAGGAGGCAGCAGTGCATTAAGTTTCTTGAAGTTAACTACCAACCTCAGCGACCCGCCATTCTTTCTTACACCAAATACTGGAAATGACCATGAGTTAGATGGGACAATGACACCAGATTCTAATAACGAGTGAACCTCCTTCTGAATCAAAGCCTCATCTGTAAATTCTGTGGGACGGTCCGGAGAAACTTCCACGCACGAAAGTTGAGCAGCTAGTCCCTCATTAGTCTTAACAGTTGCTACAGAGTGGCGTAGGAAAACCTCATCTTGTTTGAACTCAACAGCATCATGGATGGTTCGGTAGAATAGAACTTTAAATTCACGCCTTCCACAAAATGGACCACTCTAAAATTTTCTAAAGTTTCCCTAAAATTAATGGACAAACATTGGATTGATAAAGGGGCAATTATAAATTTCAAAGTTGTAGGCAGCTCATTATGCAACTTGACAGGAAGCCAAAGACTGCCGTATGTGTTGAACTTGTTGTCAAAAATCCCAGACAGAGTAATATTCTCTTTAACTGGGATCAGTTTATCAGCATTATTTAAGTGTTTCAATAACTTTGGATGAACAATAGAACAAGGCGCACCTGTGTCTAAACAAGCACTAACTGACGCACCTGCTAAATTAATTGCTACAAAAACAGGGCCTTGCTTTTGTTGTTTGTGTGGAGCAAAAGATGCGATAGGATAAATGACTTCCTGTTCAACCTCATCTCCTACAGAATAAGCGTTGATAGGTCGATTATTGTCCTGGCGATTGTTTCTGAAATCTCGGTTATTATTATGCTACTATTATTTCCTCGCCATTGTTCGCGATTGTTCCACCGCTGTCCTTCATTTCCACGATTATTATTGTTCCAATTTTCCTCACGGCGGTTATAATTCTCTGCGTCACCTTGATACCAGTTACGCTGGAAAACTCGACCCCTGTTTCCTTGTTGCCTCCAGTCGTTGCGTTTATAACTGCTGTTTCCTTCATCATTACGATAATTATAACGATTACCTTGGTTATGTGACCAGTTGGAACTCCCACGACGTTGAAAGTCACCTCGACCTCTGAAGTTTCCACCTCTTTGGAAATTGCGTCCCCTCCAGTTCCTATTATCTTGCTGATCGTATCTGCCTTTGTAATTATTAGAACCACTGGGAAAGGCTGATTGATAAGTATATGGCTAGACTGAGAATAAATGATTTTTTCGATCAATGTTCCCCCGCAGGACGTTTTCGCTAAAAGCCTGTTCTTGCGGGGGAAAATCATTGCTATGGGTTATGATGAGGCTAAGAAGAAGCATACACGTATGGCTTGTGAGCTAGTAGCCGTTAGTATCTCGCGGGGGAAAAATAATGGACCAGCGTTGGGGAAGAGTGATACGGAAGCATTGAGTAGGCATATAACCTTGAGCCGTGTAATAGGATATAAGTAGTATATGGGCAACCGTGGGCTAGTTTTTCAACGAGGTAAGAAAATTCTCCAAGCTCTCAAAATTTGAGCAATTATTTGATAACATAAATGTAGTTTACGAATTTTGCACCCTCATTTTGCAGAAATTCAACACTTTTTCTAGAAAAATGAGCACATTTACACTGTTAAAATAACCTCTTAAAATACCTCTACCTTACCTCTTAAATTACCTTTTCTTTTTTGTGATAACTCACAAAAATTGGAATATTTTCGCTGAAAAATTGCAAAATCAAAACATTTTCTGAATTCTAAAAATTCAGAAGAAATTAGAATTACATTGGGTGTTAATAATTAAAAACAAAATTTAAAAAATATTGATAAAATGTTTTCCTTTTAAATGGAGGTAAAAAATAACGATCAAGTTCTTGAACGAAATATATATATTGAACAAAATATGATGATCAACATAATGTAAGAACTTTATGTAAAAAATGTGGTGAAGATTTCATAAACAACGCTACTGAAATCGAATTAGATAAAGACATCCAAAAAGATGATGCTCTTATTATATCTTTTGAACAAATGAAACAAATATTTATTCCAGCTACTTTTGACGTTTGTAGACTTAAACTCACAGATATAGTTGAAAATAGTATTAAAAGTTCGTTCAAGATATAGATTTGTGACTGTTGTCCTTCAATATCTATTTACAAAATAACTAAAATTAATCTAAATACACAAAAAATTGATAAAAATCAAAAAATGAAAATAATGTGCACTTTAAAAATAGGTATAAAAATAGAATAAATTGTATAATATATTAAAGATAGGATACTCACGGTGGAATCCTACTGCAAGAGAGATCAACGCAAGACATCGAAGTAAATCAAAGGGGAAATATACTGATAAATGAGTTAAACAGTAGGGTGTTATATGTGCTGAATGGTAGTCTGCCGAGTGATCTAGAAGGACATGTTACATACGCTAGCTGAAGTGGTTCCAGCGTGGTGGACTTGTGTATTGCAAATACTAAAGCAACCGACACAATCAAAGACTTTCGAGTAGAAAATATAACTTACAGTGACCATTTTCCAATCACAGTGGACCTAGACCTCTATCGTGATAAACAAGTAATTGCTAATTATGGCGAAGTCATAAAGATGGACAAGTCCAAAGTCGATCAATTCAACAATTT
>VRMD01001993.1:0-14692 GCA_009872375.1 Sminthurides bifidus | reverse complement strand
GAAGGAAGGGAATGCCGCGTTAGCAACGTTGCAAATTTTCTCTTCACTGCTTGGAATGTGGGCTACGGGTAAAAAGACCTCAAGTAATACGTCAGTCAGTCATTTACCAGACTTGTGTATACAAGTCTGTGAATGTTCTTAAGGAAATAGCCGTGCCGTAATGCATAGTAGTGAGTAGAAAGAACACAAAATCCTTCGCATGAATGAAGTCCGTATGTACTTAAGGAAATTAGAGCTGCATTTGCACTTGCACGATTTATCGCTACGAAATGTATGCCGTGCGGTAGGATTTTTAGGTAGTTTCCATCTATTGAAAATCCTTTGGTGTTTTTATCAACATTTGATGCTTCTAATTGAGGCGTATCAACCGCAACCGGTAGCTGAAACGCTTAGTTGAGATGCGATAAATGTATACTTCTTTTAGCATAAGCAAATTGCTGGTTATGTGTACAATCTGGGGATTGCAGCAAGGGTGAATGAGCAGTTTCTTAAAGTTATTTCGTGTGCGTCCTATGCCCTGTGCATGTTTTGTTTACGAATGGATGTGTGTTATGCCGTGCGGTAGGATTTTTAGGTAGTTTCCATCTATTGAAAATCCTTTGGTGTTTTTATCAACATTTGATGCTTCTAATTGAGGCGTATCAACCGCAACCGGTAGCTAAAACGCTTAGTTGAGATGCGATAAATGCATACTTCTTATAGCATAAGCAAATTGCTGGTTATGTGCACAGTATCTGGGGATTGCAGCAAGGGTGAATGAGCAGTTTCTTAAAGTTATTTCGTGTGCGTCCTATGCCCTGTGCATGTTTTGTTTACGAATGGATGTGTGTCAGTGGTTTGAGAGATATTTAGAAGAATGACAGATATTGAGAGCCCGAAGAGAAACGCGAGAGGAGGATTAGCGAAAGACTGCAAAAAGAATTGCATGTGGTGGTGGAGTCTGGTGATGATTAGGATATCATGTGGAAGATACGTTTGGCCATTTCTTAGCCTGGCTCTGAGCGGAAATGCACAGGTAATATGGGGGACGTCGAAAGAATTTAGAAAGTTTCAAATTACCATTTTCGATCACCTCTAACAAGAGCTTGAGTTCGGCAAGAGGACGGGGAGGCAAAGCTATATCGAATTTACCTGTTGGGGCGTGGAGCATTGCGCACATTCGGCTTTCTACACGCCTGGCTTCATTGCTGATCATCATTGACTCTCAGTGACTAACTAAAAGTTTTGAGAGAGTGAATAGTGGATTGTAGTAGTAAGTTGTGGACTAACAGCTTGACTCACGAGACTGACTATGATTTGAGCATACTTTAACAAGTGATTGTTGCCGACTTTTTTCGCTCAAACTCCTTCCATTGTTTGTTGTATAACCTGTAGCTATGAAAAGAAGACTGAGAGAGAGGAGATGGATCGAATTTGTATGGTGGACTGCCAGAATGGGCCAAAGGACGAGAGATGGACCGTGTAGTACGAAATAGTAAGGAAGCAAGCCTATGCTTAGTTCGGTCCAAGATGCATGCAAACGAGGATATGCAATGGATTTCCTCTGACCGTTCGTTCACTTTTGAATATCTCTCCTGGGTCCGAGAGGCCTTATGATGATGATGATGCCAGGACCTGACTGAGAGAGCGAGAAGATTGTCTTCTCAATTCTTTGCTGCTCCGAGTTTCCGAGTTCGACTATGGTACACACAATTTGATATCTGTTACGAGAGTGAGAAGGGAAAGAAGAAAAAGAAATGTGTGAATGAATTGACAGTCAGCGAGACTACATGAGGAGCATTCTCAACTTTGCAATACCTGAGCTTCGTCAAGTTGATTAAAGACGCAAGCTGGGAAAGAAAGTATATGTTAGTAGGAAGTGCCCCTGCTTCTTGCCTACCTGCCTGACTGAGAGGCAGCAAGAAAGAGAGTGGAAGAGTTACTTTATAAGAAGAAACGAATCTCTCTTTCCTCAGCAGCAGCGGCGTCTTGGACTTGGACCTTAAGATTGCATAGGGAGAGAGAGAGAGAGAGAGAGAGAGATAGAGAGAGAGAGGGGGGAAAAGGGATGAGCAGGTGTGTTATTTAGTTGACCTCGAGAAAGGAATTTTGCCTGAGGGAGTTCTCCATCAAATATTTTATTGGGCTTCACACTGCCCATACTCCCAGCGCAACTTTTCTTCAGTATACCTTTTTGACGGTCCACGGATCTTTCACACATCTATCTCCTCCGTCTTGTCTTGTCTAGTGTATCATTACAATTGACTTTAATTATTTTGTGACTATTATTTCCTCACAAATGAGTTTTCCATATTAACAGGTAACCGATCAGTGCTTCCGCTCCTTCCGTCCGTCTTACAACCGCAGTGATACAGTTCTTCTCTACTGCCCGCCGAATGAAATTCGGCTGGCGTTATTGTTTGTCGTGTCCGCATTACTTGCTTGTCAAAAAACATTTCCGGGCCATGCTGTTTGCTTTCCATAACGCTTGCTCTTAATCTGGACCGGAGTGATTGAGACGTGGAGATATTACATTTCCTTTTTATTGTGCTCACCAGTTTATGAGCCTGGTGTGATAGTAAACCTATTCTTTAAGCTGTAACATTTGGGATCTCCAAGTACGGGAATGTGTTTTTTTTCTCTACTTTTTATTAACTTGATTTACAGTGGGTATTATGTAGATTTTAATTTATGCGTGTTGAAATTAACCGACTGTGGTTTAAATCTTGCAGGTTCGGAGGATCCGTAAAACCTTCGCTCATATGAGAACGTTTACGATGCCCTCGGAAGCTATGAGCCACACGGAATTCGACATGGAAGGTACGGAATGGAGTATCACCATCTTAAGTGTTTCGGAGTCATTAATTTGTGGACCAGTTCGTTTGTGATTTTATTCCATTCCGTCACGAGAGCTAAAACTTGCTGATTTTTAAATTGCCGGATTTAAATTGAGGGATAGACCAGGATGTAACTCTGCAACCTGTTGATTGTAAAGTTTTGGGTGTAAAGTTGCAGAGATGCTAGGCAACTCACAACTAGTGGTATGGACAGTATGGAGTGGTGATAGGCACTGATTTTGACAGTTTCAGTCGCAGTTAGGTTGTAGAAAGCGTGTATTACGAAAGATCTGGGTTAAGAAAAGCATAAGGAAAGACTGGAGGCAATGAACAGTGACTGAAGAGAATGGATTAATTGACTAAAGGACTTAGTGAAATATGTAGATCCAATGTGTACCAACTGTCAATATCAGGTCTTGGGCTGCAACCTTTTAATTTAAATACACTGTCTTAATTTACATGAGGAACGGTGACGTGCCTCACATTAAGATTGTTTTGAAATTCTGCTTGATACACCTAGTTTTCTGTGATGTGATTAGAATTATCAAGGCAATGGCCCAGCGGTCCAAAAATCATTGCTATTTGGACACTGGCTTTAGTGAATGTGTTATAGCTTTTCGAATTAGTACACCGTGGTTACTAAATTGTACAGAATTACAAAGTCAAGTCTCAAAGGCCAATGTAATGTAACAGCCTATTCTGTTTTCCCTTCCAGGAATTCCAAAACACAAAGTAGAGTCATTCCTGACTCAGGCTATGGCTCAGAATCTTCAGATCCAACGTCAGCTAATGGAACAGAATGAGGCGCTACAAAAGCTCTTGAACGAACAAAGTCAAAGCTTACCCACATCCGTGAACCGGAAACAGAGTTCGGAATCATCCAACTCGTCCTCAGTATCTTCTGGAGGTAGGACCTCGAAGTGCCCCTGCACCACCGCCACCTCCACCACCCCTACCCTCCGATCCAATCGAGGGTCACCGTCCATTCGTCGACCCTTACGGACGTGCCAAAACAGTTCGCATAGGCAAGTGGCGCTGGCCTCCACGTGACTCGGACGTCTTCGTCATCAACAACGGCAACAAGGAAACACAGGAGGACGAGCCCCCTCCTTCCATCGTACCTTCACAAATCAAAGCAAATCACAACTTTCCAGAGCACATGGTAGTTGGCAAACTTCGGATTTCCAACGAAATGAGAGCTAAGCTAGAGAATGTTACCGGTGGGCCCAAGACGGGGAGCAAGAAGGACAACGTTCGCAAAATCGAGGATGATCGCAAGGCAATGCTCATGGAGAAACTGGGAGGTCGTGCCCTAATGGTAGGTCAGACAGAGACATTCAGTTTCGTCCCTCCGCCACCACCCCCACCCGTCCACGACCAGAGCATGAGTAACGACAAGGTGAAAGACATGGACAAACGGGAGCACCGCCTGTCCAACTCATAACTTTCCAGAACACATGGTAGTTGGCAAACTTCGGATTTCCAACGAAATGAGAGCTAAGCTAGAGAATGTTACCGGTGGGCCCAAGACGGGGAGCAAGAAGGACAACGTTCGCAAAATCGAGGATGACCGCAAGGCAATGCTCATGGAAAAACTGGGGGGTCGTGCCCTGATGGTGGGTCAGACAGAGACATTCAGTTTCGTCCCTCCGCCACCACCCCCACCCGTCCACGACCAGAGCATGAGTAACGACAAGGTGAAAGACATGGACAAACGGGAGCATCGCATGTCCAACTCAAATCCAGCGGTGATGAACGTTCAAAACGGGATGTCGAACAAGATTCAAGCCCAAAGGTTGTCCCAGTCTTCGATAACGCACCAACGAAATGAAGTGATCATGACTTCGATGACCCAAGAAATCAGTGCTACGAACTCGAGCAACTATTGTTTAACTTATGGACGTGTTAACTGGACTTTGAGATTGAGGAAAGAGCTGTTGTTGCCGTGGGAAAACGTGGAGCAGGACAAAAAGCTCCTGAATCACTTGTACATACAGATTTTAAATGACATGAACAGTAATACCTTGAGGTTAACGAACGTAGAGCGGGCAAAGTTACGTCAGCTCACCTCAACTACAAATTCGAAACTCAGTGTTGTGCAATATACGATCAAGAACACAGAATTTTATTTTGTGTGCTTCTTTCCCGTGGTGCTACTTCCTGATGGAGGGGAATACTACGGACGGTATGATGGAGTCACCCACGTTGGGGTGGACTTGAAGGCTCTTAAGTTCATCAAGAAGGGAGAGGAGGGACTTATTTGCGTCGAAGCAAGAAGGTAAAGGGAAAAAAGTGCATTCGTTACATATTCGCAATAATTTCTCGTGCATTATTGCATGCATTGTCAAAATTATAGAGGGCCAAATTACACACCCTTTCCTTTTATACAATGGCTCAATTTTTCAAGAAAGTCTTGGTGTAAATTTTTACTCAAAAACATCTAGTTATTTCCGCCAGTCATTGCTCTCTAGGAGTCTGAATTGAATGATCAAATACTTGTTGATATCAAAAAGCAGTAGGGATGTCAGAAGGAAGCAAATTCCTACAGTTAGGTGCATGTAAATAAACGATTCTTCTAATTCACATGCTCAGGCAGGTTTCACCCTAACAAAGCTCATTAAATTCCTTTGGAGCTTGGCGCTAGTCTTAATGAAGGGCTTTCTTTAATATTTTCTCAAAATATTTGCTATCTGATCGACATTGCATTGATTTTCCTTGGATATGATATGCTCCATGTTGAATCAGCCCAGGACTCAAGTGCAAGGAGAGGTCACTGCACAGCAATTAAATGCTGTTGCGTTGGCGTGCTCTACTGTTTCTGAGAGTAGGTTTAAAATGATTACAATGACGTAGTACTTGTAGGCTTGGAACATAAGGAACAGATGCAGAAGCATGTCAAATTATGGCTGTCTAAAAATGTTTTGTTTTAAATTAACGTGTAAATGTTGAGCTCACACTTTAAGTTAATTGCAAATACGAGGCGTTAAAGATTTGTGTTTAAACTTTCCCCACAGTTTAACAAGCGTGAAGATAAGAGACGCTACGATCTGCGAGAGTAACGTTGCGATACAGGAGCCGTACTTGTCCTACTTGCTCAATCTAACTTCAGTTCTCAATCAGTCGGTTGTGAGTCCACCACCACCACCACAGCAACAACTACCTGTGGCTTCTCCCAAGGTTTGCCTTAATTTCGTTTTCAGTAAAAACGGTTTAGTTTTCGGATCACAGTACACATTCCTTCACTAACAAATAAGAACGTTGACTTTACGACGTATAAAAAACACCTTTGCACGCTAATCTGCGAAACCGCATTCCTCTGACCTGGTAAACCATGGAACTGCAGTCGTGGTTTCGGCAGGTTACGCAGGAAAACTTTAATTTTGTGGATAAATACCAGGAAAAGGTGAAACGTTTTTCTTCTTGTCATCCTCCCTTTGCCTCTTGTCATCAACATCAACTGTTACTGTTAGTGAATCCCTAGAAAACTGCTGTACTTTTACCTGGCAGTTCGTTTGTTTGTACTGGCTAATGTGGTTTTTGGTAATTTGTCGTGGTGGCACTTCGTGTCTTGGCAATGGTGAAGGTGAGACAGGTAAATAACGAATAGTTGATATCTTTTGGGATTTCAGATCAACGAAATTCAAAGCAATCACAATGCCAATGCCTGTAGAAGAGCCGGAGGATTCTCCAGAGGAGGAGCAAAGGCCGATGCAGGATGATGGCAAGCATTCCTTGTTGCAATTTGCCATGGCACATTTTCGGCATATGGACAGGTAAGTCAGTTTAAATACTAATTCGGTAAATACTAATTAATAATAATTCGGTAGTTGATCTTGGGCAGAAGGTCCATGTAAAGAGTATGCTATACGTTGGAGGCTATATGCACATGACGTTATCCTCATTAACCGTACGGTAAAACCTGTTTGACAGATTACCCAAGGATTCAAACGACTGGACTTGGAAGTCCATTGTTAGTAACGTCAAATACAGTCCTAAAATGATCCAGGAATCGTTACTGCCGTTGGACGAGGTTAACAATCAACTAGCAGTGGAATGCTATCACGCAATCCTCTGCTACATGGGAGACTTGAAGACGTGAGGTGACTCAGGTGGAGTGTGTTTACACCGTGCTGAGAAACTGTCACAAGTCTGCGAAAATCAAGGACGAAGTATACTGTCAACTTATGAAGCAAACGACGAACAACACCATGACTGGCTTAGCAGGGTGGCGTCTCTTCACAATTATGACTGCTTACTTCAGTTGCTCAGAACTCCTCAAGCCATATTTGTTTAAGTATCTTGAAGTAACGGCATATGACAAACGACGAAACTTTCATGGGACTGCGTTGGTTGCGTTACAAAACTTGCGGAAAACTTTCAAGTACGGAGGAAGGAGGAACGTTCCGAGCGTAGAGGAGATCACAGCCTTGACCGCAGGTCGGAATGCCAAGAGGCAAATCTTCCGTCTGCCCGGAGGCAACGACCGGGTGGTCAACGTTCGTGCGGCCACGATTGTCGAGGATGTGCTGAACGAGTTGTGCTCAACATTGAACATCCGAACGCCGCATGAGAGGCAAGAATTCAGTATTTACTGCATTGTGGAAGGCGACACTTTCACCATGCCCCTGCAACTGGAAGAGTACATTCTGGACGTGACGACGGAATTGACGAAAAACAATCAAGTTTATTACCTCATCTTTTGCCGTTCCGTATGGTTTTACGAGCTCAAGTTAGACAATCCCCTGTATGTGGAAGTCATATTCAATCAAGTGGCCCCGGACTACTTGGAAGGGCTGCTTGTGGTAATGCAAGACGATCGATTGAGTCAATCCATCGTCCATGACATCACACGGGTCGCTGCTCTGCTACATCGCGCCGCGGATTTGACCCAACCTCCGACCCTGAAGGAAACCAAGTACTTGTTGCCCAAGCCTGCCCTGGCGGCTCGGGACCTGAAACCCAATCAGTGGGTGCAAATGGTCAACTCCCATTGGGCGGACGAGCATGTGGCGGAAATGTCACCGCAGGACGCGAAATGTGGAGTGCTGGAAATTTTGCAAAATTGGCCACTGTTTGGCTCCAGCTTCTTCACAGTGAGGCGGATTAACGAGCCGCAGCCGGCCATTGACTACATTCTTGCACTTAACAAAACGGGTGTTCATTTCCTCGACATGATCACTCACGAGACGGTCACAATGTGGACTTACAATCAGGTCATTTCCACACGCAAGGTTAAGAACGAAGACGGGGTATTGTTCTTGGACCTGAAGGTGGGCAATTTGATGCAGCAACGAATTTTAAGACTTGAGACTGAACATGCTCATGAAATTAGTAGATTGATACGACAGTATATTCACATCCAAAGATTACGAAATGAAGCTGCGGGCATTCCGACTAGCTAAGTTAAAAGGCAATTAGCTTTGCAATCTTTTTAAATTAAAACCTGGATTAGCGGGAGAAAAGTACACTATAGATAGGATGAAGATGACTTGTGTAAGTATGATCGAGTCATGTTGTGACAGTAAGGTAAGCTTTTAAAATTATTTCCAAACCTGCCAAATGTGTAGCATCGCACTAGTACGCTTCAAGAGTTTAATAGTAAGTCAGTAATAAGATGGCTTGCAATCACAGAAATCTGGCAATACGAACAGTAGTTTTTAAACGCTCAGATACGAAAAATGACTGTAGTGTAAGTAAACTTAAGATTGACTACCTTCGGTAGATTTGATTATTTTGACGTAAATCGACATCGACAGCTATAACTTAAAACAGTAAGATGTATACAAAGCATGATTGCATGCATCCATGAAGGACAACTTCAATCAACACTTATGTTGCCTGGTGCTTCTGAATCGAGCTGGTTAAATACAAAAATAAGAGTAATTTAAAAACTTTTGTGGTAACAGTAAAGAATCTTCAGATCGAATAAAATAGTTTTTACGCGAACTTACTAACGTGTTTAACACCTTTTCTACATGGTTTGCAAAAAGCGCATCAATTAGGTCACTATACAGGCCAAAATAACTGTGTAGTGGAACAGGTACAGATAAACCTTCCCTGCCGCTCGGCAAAGATATCGCGAAAGTTAATTCAGCATTGCACCATTGCACTAAGGAGGCATAGTGTTCAACCTTTTATTTTCTCTCTTATTGGCATTGTTTCGTAAAGTTATTTCATTTTTTCTTATTACTTAGTAATAGCGCTTGTGAGTAATGTATCATATGTCAAGTAAAATCTGCCCTTACGTTGCGATTATAAATTTACATGCTAACAAGACAATAGAATATGCGATGAAGCAAAGTTTCAGAATGAGACAAGGGGTTAAAACTTTGGAAAACTTAATGGTTTCAAATGATCCAAAAAATTGTACGTGTAACATAGGAATTTCCGAATAACATGGAATAGATGCAAAATCCTGATTGCAGAAAGACTGTACGCGTACAATCATCAAGCAGGATAAAGGATGGAGAAGAAATTTGGTCTGCAAAAAGTTTCAGCCACTACTTAAGTCGTAGTTAATAGTTAAAAGGTACTTCATTTTCTAGGATGACTGATAGCATTAAAAACCGCAACACGAATGAGTGGTATGAAACTGCAAAGACTAATTGTATGCCAAGGCAATCCTTCCATGACAATGAATGCTTACGCTTACACTATGTGACTGGATTCTTGGACATTTCGATCATTGACTTTTAACATCCATTAGTTAGCATTAAATTGTTGAAAGGACCCATTTTTTCTGGATTTTGCCAGTTCTTTTTCATTAGCGTCAAAGTACCACAGAGTTATGGCATACCTGAGTGAAACAGACATGTTGTTAAAACCTTCGTTAATTACTTGATTCGCTGAAATAAGCAACGAGTCTGATTATCGAGTATGTTATACCTCATTCGATAAGCCGGCTGCACTTCTATGAGGATTGCGACGGTCGGACCAAAAAAATAACAATCGGTCGAATAAGGGTTCTATATCTGCAACTCGGTCAGGCCAGCCATCAGGAAAAATTCGTAGGAGCCCACCGTCAACCTAAGACGCATTAAGAAAAGATTGTTGACATTAATTCTATTAGAAACAAAAATATTGCCTGCGCAATGAATGTAAAAGTACCTTAGTGTTCCAATCCTTATTCAGATAGTAAATTGCAGTCACGCATCTTCCATCATTATTTGGATTGTCAACGTGCTTGACGTATCGTGTGCCACTGCCGGGGTAGCATGCGATCATAGCCTACATGTTTAAAAACAATCAAATATATTTTCTCTCCAAATACAAGTGGTACTCATATAGAAATTCTTCAACACGAGACAAGTAATAATGCTTAACAGATAACTCACCCTCGTTCTATCACGTATGGTGTACGACCCTAATTTTCCATTATTTTCCATTCGACATGCTTGCATTATAACGGTGTCTACGAGTTCAATTAAAGAAGTTATGTATTTACATCCCGGTTCGCCTTTGTCAATCCAAGTAATTTTATCTCCTCGAATCGACTGAGTTCGGGTTCCATCCTCTCTTACTAACTGCCCATCTTTAAAAGCACCGGATTTATTGTACAATTTGATTACTTCACCCAGCACTTCCTCTCCCACCTGCTCTCCTAAAAGATTGTCTATCACGCAAACGCCAAATTTGTCCAGATCTGCTATCACCTGCGAGACAAAACACCACACATAAGCAATGATGACTGATAATAATTTCAGCTACAGATATTTGGTCGTATTCAAGCCATACCTGCTTCGATATCACTAACCGACGTAAGTCGGGATTAAGTCCAGAAGTTGTAGAGTGGCGATGAAAAAATGGTATATTCGGTTGTAACAATTTTGCCGCAACTGGGGAAGCTTCTGGAGATGAGTTAGTAGAAATTAAAGTTGAGGACGGCATTGCACTCGGTTTTGGAGCTACGGATGTACTTCTTAAGCCAGTTGTTGTTGCAGCCATTCGTGATGATAATCCATTAAGCACTAAATTGGGTTCCGGTGCGCAGTTTTCAGAATTGTCCGCGTCTTTTTCTCTCAAAATAGCCGAATTTGATGGCGCACTTGTGTTTTCGTTAAGTTCACTTGCTTCATCACTATTAGAATCCGTCTTCACGCTTTGTTTACTCGAGGACTTCGATTTTCTGCCCTTTCTTCCTTTCGAATTCACAACAGAGTTTGAAACAGCTGCACTAGTGTTTTCGTCTACTTCAGATACAGAATTGGCACTACGTGGGACTGATTGGGGCACCTGCGTTAAATCCTTGTTTTCTGTTTTTGCATCAGCTGTTACCTCAAAATGACTTGTATCATCAAAAACACCTAAACCGTTTGACACCACACTTTTCCCAAGCACACTTTCACTAGCATTTATATCTTCAGGTTTTTCCGTATCTGATCCTTTTGATGCACAAAACTTCTTGTGAGCTTTCCAATGCAATTTTTGATGTTCTTTGGAACAATACTGGACTAGGTGACATCGCCCACATCGTTGCAAATTTTTGACTCCACCACAATAACCACATTTCATTTCATACTTGGGACCATGCGGTGAATTCGTGGTGCTCATACTGGAGTTCTAGTAGAACAGACTCTTAGTTCTCATTTCCGCAAAACAGAGGAGCCAATGGCACCAAAATCGTATGAGTCAAACTTTGCATTGTATAACACAGCGTCGCACATTGACAGACATCACAACTCGGAGCAGTCCAAAACTCATATTAATCTGTGACGTGGTTATCTTCCCGTAATCTGTAAATTCAAATCAATAATTATATTACTCACATGAACGCAAGCAAAACTAACCCTATACAAGTTAATCTTTCTTGGTGCCCTAATCTATTTACAACCATCTGCTAAACTAAAACACTTAACGTTTGTTCAAGGATGGAAAAATTAAACCAGTAATAATTGCGAAATTTTCCACGCCATGCTCAACAGCCTTACTACTACTAGATGAGGTTCTGCAGTAATCAATCCCTCAATGGTCTTTCATAATCATCCTATTCGGAATTAGTCTCACAAAACTGGCTTCGAATGCATCTGACAAAAATCAGATGCCCACTTTCCTGACTCTACAACTATCTAGCATTACAGCCGTATTATTTCCGAAGTTAGAAATGAAGATAACTTAACTACTAGACGTTCTCTGTTGTTCAGGATGTGGTTCAATTTTCTATTTTCAAAATCAATGCAATAATATCTTAAGTCAATACTTTACAAGCACTACCTACAAAAATAATTAGGAAGGAAATATTTAGTGGTTCTTTTAGTCATAAATAAGAGGAAGCTGATCAGTATTTCAATCCAGATCTGTGCACTAGCCTGCGCTCGCATTAGGACGCTGCAGCCAAAACCTTCCACGACTTTCGATAACACTGCGAGATTGCTCAAGCTCATTAACAGGCTTTTAAACTCCACGAGCAAAAAGTTCCAATCCCAACTCTTAAGAATTAAGCGCAAAACATTTACACAATCCACTCTCCTCTCCACACTTCACAGGGTCACCTTATAGGAAGCAACTAATACAAACTATCATCAAAGCATTAGCTAGTGCTCCTTACCTGTTCCGATAGGATCAATAAGATTTGATTCTGTTGCATAAACTCTCACTCAAGCCTGAACAAAATGATTCATCAAGTGCTGTGTATGTGAGCTCTTCATGAAGTCGTCGTCGAGACTGACCAGTTGCGCTTTTGTTCCTCAAAACCGTCAAGAGAAAATTCTAGTTCACCTAACAGCGAAGAACACAAAAATTAATTTTAGACAAACCAAAACATGTGCAATCGCACACTCTGCACTCTCAAATACAAGAATTGAGTCAAAAGCGTGTACAAGATCTCTCTCACGTACACAAAGTCCGTGCCGTCGTCGAGTTTCCACATTTATTTGTGAGCCCGTTAACGCATCTCCTTGGAAGTACACGATACCAAAAGTTTCTCTTGGCACACTGTACTGATGTTCATAGAGTGCAATAGGTATCAAATTAGGGTTTGGGAATGAAATGCATCCCCACAAGAAGGTACTTGCTTCGTTCGTATCTCCAAAGCACTACTGTAGTGTGTCCACAGTCCACAGTACTACAGATTTTCTTCCTTCGCAGAAAAACCTATGCCTCACTAGGGATCTTCATTCACTCATGAATTCGCTATTGGACTCTTCTGAATGGACCCTGTCTTCTGTACTGTTGCCGCAGCTACTGACTGAAAATATCAGATTGGAACCTTTGTGATCAAGATCTAAATCTAATTTTAGTTTAAACTAAATGCTTACACACAAATACCTTACCTGAAAAGGACTAAGTCAGTATTGATCTTCTTAAGCTAGCTTAACTATTAATCCTTACGAGGGTGGTACTTCGAAGAACAATGTCGTTACTGAGCAATACACACACATATGTCTACTTACCACTCGTTTATATACTTCACCACACGAAAGACAGGCACAGATTGCATGATTCAATATTATCATAAGCAGATGGAAGAAAATTAAATTAGTAATTTATATTTAATTAACGACTAACCCCTTCCCGTTTCCCACAAATTCTGGCAGCACAAACTTTCTTAATTCGCAATGCATGGAGCATTAACATCCCTATCTGCTTCACCAAAGTCATTGAGTGCGAAAACTATACTGACCACAGCTGGCATGAATGGTTTTCATAATGTTACATTAAAATTTCTTGCCTATTTTCGATGACAAAAAGCAGGTATTAAATATTGCGCAAACTTCAAAATACATGCAGCCGGCGCATGTGATGAAGACTCTCGGTTTAAATGTGCACCACAATTTATCTAAACGTTATTGAAACAGTTGTACAGTAGAAGTGTGCAGCTTTCATTTCAAGATATTTCATCATGCACACGTTAGAATAATGAATTTGCATGCGATATATTACTGCAAATACATTTTGTGGAAGATCAGTTTGAGAGTGTCACCTGTTTCATGGTTCAGGGATTGAATGTATTAAAATTATTTAAAAGTCTGCACTGCTAATAGTGGATCAGGTTTCGTTCAGCGTTACAGTAGCTGAGTACCTGAATATTTATTCATCTAAATTCAACGGACAGGTGCGTAATGTTTGAGGATATCTTCATTGCTGTCAACTGTTGGGATCTATAAATTGTATTGTTAGTTGAGCTTAATGGCTACGTCAAGAATCTAAGTTGTCGTTCAGAGTAGGAAGCAAGCAGCTGTTTCTAGGACCGTGTGTTTGCTTGTTACTGATAGAATGATTTAGGTATCAGCTTTGGATTGTTAATATTCATTGTCGATTTTTTGACGAAGCAATGATTGACCGAGACAATTTGTGATGATGAGTTCGCCAATTAGGTACTAATAAGAAAACTTTGTAGGACATCTTTTTCAAGCTTTCCGAAGGTATTTTATAAGCGGATCTTACTGAGTTTTGGCATGCGCCCAGGTCATCTTTGAACTTTTTGTGAATAAGAAAGTCGGCTTTGATCACGATGCCATCGACTCATTTACTGAAAGATGAATGAGTTTCTTCCGAACAGACTGGTAATTTCGTGTGATGGCGTCAGTTTTATTATTATTATCCCCTTGAAGCCGTTGTTGTGATGCCACAATCAGCGCACTGCGCCTGAAGCAAAAAGTCGCACCAAATTCAATGAATCAGGCTAGTAGTACGGTGGCATTATGAAGATGACCCAGGCGTATAACAATAGCAGACACAAAATGTCCCGCAAATTGTAAGCTTGCAATTTGAGTCAGATGTTAGCGTCTTGTGATTATGAACGTTGGACAGAGGCACTTTCGGAGCTGTACGGCTTAGAATACAAATACAATATGAGAATCACGAGATACTGTTGAACGCAGATCTGGGGTTACATAAACATTGAAATCTTGGCCTATAATTTGGCGTTACACACTGTT
>VRMD01001992.1:0-14692 GCA_009872375.1 Sminthurides bifidus | reverse complement strand
TAAATCATTTCAGGTCATAGTCTCGACAGATTTACTGCTTGCTGACTGCTCGCTCGAGGGCCATCAAAGAGTTAACTTCTCTTCATCATATTCCACGCTACTATGCTGTGCAAAGGCAGCGGTCCGAGCTCTAACTGTAACACACACGAACCTCATGTACTTGAACTTCCTCGCCAAACAAGGAACTGAACCGAAATAATAAAACATTCTGGAATTATACAACCACCAGAAACATATGTGAGCCGTACATAATTACAAGTTTGGGTAACCGTAGCCGCTAGATGAATTGCCGAATTGGAGTTCTCGAACTTGTAAATAGTTTTTTGGAATGTGGCACCAAGTTGGCTTGGAGTTTGTTGAATTTTTATGAAAAATAGCTACCAGTTTGAAATTAAATCCTTGTCTTGCATAATACCCAATCGATTATGTATGTACATACTATGGAAAGAGGATTGAGGAGCAATCGCATTTAAGGATGAGTAGCTGGCTCTGATTGCATTAATCGCAGCTTCATAGATTCATAATTGTGGTGTAGTGTAGACGGTGGAGGATCCAACATGGCCGCCTTAAGCACAAAAGCACTCTGAAGGCAGGCCTATTTTTGGACAAGTATTCATTTGGCCTTATAAATCACACCGAGTCGTATAAATTTCCACACCTTTCATCATTTTTTACACCAAGAGACTGCTGGTAGCTGAGGCTGTAGAATAAAAGTTTATTAAATTCAAATATTTTTTATTCTCGATTGCAAGTTTGCAGTGAGGTTTTTCTTAAGTTTGGTAATTCTAATGTACTACCTCTGTACCGCAAGAATTACCAACAAAAACAGTACAGAACTTGCCTTGTTACGGGCACATTGGCTTATAGCATTTTATTTTATTGGCTCAAGAGGTTACAATTTTTTCAATTTGGTTTAATTCATTTAAACTCTTTGCGCAGACTTTCCACAACTGGAAATGGTATTAAAAGTGCTTCAAGTCAACTGAGACCACATATCGCTTCAAAAAAGGCTTCAAATCCAAGTCAACTTCCAGCTACGAAAAAAATCCCTGGATTTTCCAGTTTTACACCAGCTAAATTTCCAAGCTTGAACGGGGCGGTTCAGGAGACGGAAATCTATAAATCAGTCTATTGATTTATCGTGGCTGATGCGTACCACGCTTAACGTTGATTACGGTCCTATGGTTTTTTGATAAACGGTTCCTGACTCCCTCGTGTCACTTGGTTCTCTTTCTCATTCTTTCCCTGTCTCTTCTGGATGACTGACCAGCGTACAAGGTTAGTTTCCATATCAATTGACCGCTCTCCTGACTCCCAATTCACTCTTAGCACTGCTTCTACTAACTTGCCATCCTACAATCCTTCTTTTCGTTACCTATTCCAGGAAAATGTTGGATCGCAATACTTCAGCCGTGAGATCCCGACGTGAAGAAAAGTGAAAGCGGGAAGTAGAGTCGAGGGCGGAAAAATTCCTTAAATTTATTTTATCGTTTTTGAAAACAGCTATCACCGACGTGGAATTACCACTAGAATCATTGGTTCTCTTTCTCATTCTTTCCCTGTCTCTTCTGGATGACTGACCAGCGTACAAGGTTAGTTTCCATATCAATTGACCGCTCTCCCGACTCCCAATTCACTCTTAGCACTGCTTCTACTAACTTGCGATCCTACAATCCTTCTTTTCTTTACCTATCCAGGAAAATGTTGGATCGCAATACTTCACCCGTGAGATCCCCACGTGAAGAAAAGTGAAAGCGGGAAGTAGAGTCGAGGGCGGAAAAATTCCTTAAATTTATTTTATCGTTTTTGAAAACAGCTATCACCGACGTGGAATTACCACTAGAATCAGATGAACAGCACAGATTCAGTGGACAATGAACAAGATAATGTTTTAAACATGTGAGAGGAGAAAATCGGACAGTTTTTAGATCAAAACCACAATTCTTACACCTTGTGAAATCCTTGAGGGTAATAAATCTTTCCCTGTGTCTTATTCGGGCGGAGCTGTGGCAAGCAGTCGTGCCCCCTTGCCGTAAAGCACCATGCCATGAATAAATTTGAAGGGAACGTTAACTGTTTTCGAATTGAAATCTTTCAGCGTGTGCTGAAACCGCATCTTTAAGGCATAATCGAACTGAAGGAAAAGCTGGACTGGAATTTGAGTCTATGATGGTGGGTTTCCAACCAAAGGGTTTTTATGCTTGCATCGCAATATTTGAAGGGTTAAATCGCAGCTGATATAATTGGAACTTTAAGATCAAGGACAGCAAGTTCTCTATTGTTGAGGCACTTTAGGTGCTGTAGTGTGTCTGGAGCTGAGGCAGAGGTTAGAGTGTGAATAGGGCGCTCACAGCGGGACTTTGCGGATGGGAGATTTCGTATTCCGAGCGTCGGATTGCTGTGAAATTTTTGCGGAAACGGAGTCTCTGCGAGTCACAAGATGAATAAGAATGTGTGGATAAAAGTTGTTGGTAGTCTGGAAACGTATACTGTGTGTGACAAACACAAGCCGGGTTGACTCTGCCCCGATCTTTTGTGCATATGGAGAGTTGTACATGGTTTTTAGATTGTATACTCGCTTTTCAAGTAGGCATAATCCGCCCGCATGAACGAAACAGATGCCGCGCGCGGAGAAAATTTATGAGGAGCTGAGGCTTTGCAAAGGATTTCCTTGGACGCTTCGCATTTATAAGGCTTTATGGAAAATGACATCCAGTTCCGCGAGGGTTGACAATAATACTTGCCTAGTGCTTCTTCTGATGATTTGGAGTTTGGAATAGCGGTCTAATTCAAGTTTACTCTTTAGTAGGGTTAGCAGTATTGGAACTACGATCACTGCTTAATTTTCGGAACAATTTGATTGGATACAGCAATTCTGACCGTATATGGTATAGCACCTCCAACAAAAACTGGGGGGAAGCTGTACTAACTAGTACCTTATTCTGAATCTTCGCATAGAATCGGCGAAGAATTGCTACGGAAATTGTTGGAAACTTTTACCAAAACCTGGGACAGATAAAGCCCGTCACTCAGGTGCTATTGCTATTTCAGGTGAAGGATATTGCTGTTCGATTTAGCGATGCTTGTCGTTCATGTCTGTGACCAAGATAGCCATGTGATAGACAAATATTTTCACCGTTACCTGCATACCTTACACATTTTCCAACTTGTTTCCAAAATGATACAGCATGCAAAAAAAAAACGATGAAAAATTCGAGCAGGATGAGCAAAGAGTGAAAATTCATATGTAAACCATAAATAAAACGCAAAACGATATATATAAGTGACGAAGCCACCGATTGTTATAGTGGGAATCAGTAACGTATGTGCGTCATTTCATCCGTGGCATGTCATACGTTGCATGAGTTAATGTCTCTGGTATCGTTAAACGGATTTGTGACGATGTTTAACTTAACAATCGTTCATGTCTCATTGAGCAGCAGGAATTAATGTCTTGAATTTATGCATTAAATTGAATCTTTTACTGGTTAATGTGTCGGTGAGTGGAGTCGCATGGGTTAATGTCTTAGCTCATGCATTATAATGAGACACTGAAAGAGACAGTGAATGTCTCACATGTTATTATACAAGCTTTGAAGCTGTCGCCATGCGCGGCATCTACGACGCAGCATGTACGGACGACGCATTACGTCACATACACATTCACGACGCAATAAAATCCACACACACAGACACACACGGACAGACATCTGGTCTCCTACATGAATTGGCTTCGCCACTTAATAATTACGGTGAAGAGGCAGATGCCGCCCTGCTCTCAACAGGATACTGGGAAATGGCAGTAACCTCTCACCTGCAATTCATTATAAAAATTTCCCTCCGGTAACCACTTCCAAATCCGCTATTCTGCCACTACCACAGTCGTTAAAGCCATGGCGTGATGATGACGATCTACTACTGGTGGCAGGGACACGCTCTGTGGTTGAACTTTTAATCAGGTAATTAGCAGCTTCCGTCTGCAGGTCACGGTTAGTCATAAAGTGTGTTTCTAAGCGTACATTATGAATTAACAACGCCGGGTTTGGCAGCCCTAGGCTTCGAACGTCCTACCAGTGCAATTCTGTTCACCTTAAACCGCAGCAAATGCTAAACGACAGTATGCACAACAAAGTACGCATAAAGTGATGGGACAAAACGTTGGCCCCAACGGCTGAATAAGTGGAAATCCGCACTGGAACCGGATCTAAATTGGCAGTATTCTCAAAGGACTAATTCCGGATATGAGCAACAAACTACACCTACCCGAGGAGGCAGGAAAGTCCTTGTTGTCATCAAGCAGGAAGTTGCATTTTCACAAGGCAAGGGTATGTTGTGTCTGGCCCAGGCTTTTCAGCTCCACTTCCGGCTATTGGACTATTCTACTATGATTTTGAGAATCACTAAACGTCAATGCTCTGAGCAGGGTTGAGCCCCACTTGTGGAAAGAAGTCAGGGCAGTGCTTAGTTGGTTTCAAAAGAGAAATCTGTCTCACAACTGCGTAGTCAGACTCAGTACCCATGGACCAGATGACAGGGCTAGGATCAGGTAATCAAGTCGTCAAAATCCATAGGCCGGAGTAATAATTTTGTAGGGGTACACAAGGTGAAATGATTTTATTGCTCGTCTAAGCACATTAGTCATTTCCACTGTAATTTCCGACACGAATGAAATATGGATTGTTGATGGCTCATAGTGTTCACGGGGCCTCGAGGCGCTTTTGCAATAATGATGTTGTTACCAGTGGAAGGACAGAGAACAAGGAGGCTTGAGCAGTTGAATTGAAACCGCCATGTTGGATGCATTTAACAATTGTAAGTTGAAGACTGGTGAACAAAACCTCTCTCTCCTCCCATAAAATCAAATCTTGTTGTGAACAAGAGGCCAAGCTAATAATGACGACAAGGAGCGTAAAGTTCGTGTTTAGAGTGCATTTTTTCACCCCTGCTGCCAGCCATTGGCAAAGAGAGAGAGAGGCAGACAGAGAGAAAAGGCAGTACCGTACTGTGTGAAACCTCAAACTCGGGCTCAGAGGGATGGTTGCGAAAAAAACAGAGTTGCAACAAGTACTAATTTGATGATGAATTCAGTATTGTCCATTGTTCCTCGTGTAGGCTCATTACTGTGGGAAAAGTTAATGAGATTTTCTATCCAACGCCCCCGTCTAATTAAGTTAACACGCCCTGACAATCACACATTGGAAAATTACAAGGAGAAAAAATCTCGGACGTGCAACAGATCAATCAACATCCGCTACGTAACCAACCAAAACAAGGTGCAAGTCTGCTCGACACGCCAACTTTTACAACCCTTTCACGCTCATCAATCTGCATCTGCCATAATTCGCGTCTGTCAGTCAGAATCTCAGAATGCTGACAATTTTTGCAATGCGTATTTCAATCGCAAACTCCACTGAAGTTTCGTTTGGCATACAAACAACTTAATGAGCCGCTTAAACCTGCGCAAGAAGCGCAGCCATAGAAACGGAAACTGAACTTTGGCGTTAGACTTCTACAACACGAAAGAATGAGTATTGAGTCTCTCAAGAATTTAAATTCGATCAGTTTAGTATCTGAACCTGAAACTTTCGAATTGTCCACGCAGCAGTTTCCGATTGGTTATGCAATTATTCATGAGACATTCAAGCTTGTCACATGTCTTTGCTTTCCCGACTATGAACCGAAAGTTACATAATCTATAAGTACAACTGTAGTATAACTGCCAAGCTATCTTGTGTGTCTCTCCTTTCCTTATACCAGTTCTAGTACAGCTAGTACTCGGTCTCGGCTAGAAGGACCTGCATTTTGTACTGCTCAAAGCTGACACGCCAAAGCAAATCTCCTTGGCTACTCTTCCTTGACGGAATTCAGAATGCTTGAGCGACAGAAGAAAAGCCTGATAAAAATCCACGACTGACAAAAGAACAAGGTAGCCGGAGCGGTGAATGTGTTCTCAATGGTTGTACTACCCAGTGGGGTACATGAACGTCTTTGAGAAAATTCTTTGTCACAGACCAGAAGAGACACCCATCAGAAACGAAATGCATGTCAGGATGCGCAACATGTCCTCTCTCCCTCCCCTCCCCTGTCCTTTCTTTCTCATCTCAAAATTCGGATCTAACGCAAACACAAATGCTTGTCTATCAGAATTTTCTTGTGAGGAATGTGTTTTTTCTTTTTCTGTCGCTCCCGTGAATTCTTCCCCTTCTGTTCCGGCTTCCTTAAGAAATTATAAAAAGAAGCATCACGCAGAGAGCAGAAGCCACGAATACGGAAAATGCGTGCTCACAAAAAGAGCACACAATGCGAAATCTCATCTCGTGTAACAACTTCGTCAATTATTCGCACCACAGCATGGAATTTACACGGGAATCAAGTAATTGAATTTCAGCTGTGCAATTAAATTCTGTTGGCAGTCTACCTTCAACCGGCAAAGAGCCATGCAAGAAGAACCATCCACTTGCGGAGCCGTAACTACGAAAATTTTAATCCCACATATTTATGAAAGGACCAGTAGTACAGAGGATTTCAATCGCCCACATTAACAAAAGATACGTTTCTTCATTACGAGCTTTTGGAATCCATGGATTACGAAACAGTTTCGAGAAACAAGAAGCCTTTTTGCAGGGTCCTTAGTCCTTTGTATAAACCGACTCTATTTGCAAAATCATGGCGAAAGTCGTGCATCATGAGGCTAGCTTCAAAGAAGATCGTGCTTCCAATACTTGGAATTGGTCAAGCTGATATGCTCGTTCGACGATATTAAAAGAAAACGAATACTGTACTGGTATAACTTATCATTACTGAGGCTTTCGTGCAGGAGTAAACTACAGAAGCAAATTCGATACAATGCGAATTCCATTCCCATAAGACACAAGTTTACAACTCTTGTTGCAACCGCACCAGAGGCTACGACTGAGAGAGTAAGTGGAAACATGACAATATCCAAATAATCTTTTTTGGATCCACGGGCGAGGGAAACTCCAGTGGTAAATTACACTTTGAGAAAATGTACACATGATGCATAACAGGGACTAATGAAATGCGGTTCAGATTCGGAACAACCATTGTGCTCTACAGGACCATTGTCACTAAAATTGATGTGGCATTGTTACAGGAATACAATATCTTCTCCTCCTACTATTTTACTTTGTCGTGAACTATGGGAGAAGCGCAACGTGAAACATGAAAACAGATAGCTTCGTGATTATCAGGCCATGCTTTCTTTTCACATTTAAACCAGTTCATCCTTTCCTTCACCCTCCCCCCTCGCCTGGCATTCACTATCTGCTCCGTAACCCGTAGGTTGTTGTCGTGTAGAATGCACCTTGTTATTCTCCCATTTATGCCGCATGAAACGAGTAGCGACACAGGGTTTAATTCCTCAGCTTCTTGAGGAGACGTTCGTGAAAATCCTGTCGTGTTATCTCGAATGAATTCAATAATTTCCAGCATAATTTTGTCTCCTGCATGGTGATGGTGTACAGAAGCTCCTGAGCTTACACCACCGACCGGGTAAAAAATCCAGGCATGCACCTAAACCTGTGGTGACCACAAGACCTGTACAAGTCCACGCTCTCGCTCCCGGTTCCATGCCACCAAATCAAGATCACACAAGGCGGTCTACTTTTCCACAATTTGAAAACAGTAATTGATCATATCCAAATCTGTAATAATGAACAGGGCAAGACGTTGGAGTTGGAGCAACTGCTCCCTTTGAAAGTCTGATTTATCTAGTTTTGAATTCCAAATCAAACCGTGACGCGGCACAAGAAGACGGGACATTAACATTGAATCGACTTGACAAGATGCGTTTTCGGATCTGTCTCCTCAGATCAGACATAACAGTCTACCGCCTATGTCCCATGGTAGCAAACAGGGAGTAGTAACCAGTACTTGTGCAGCTGGTTGGGCTTGTATTTCAGAAATTTTTTTATACCTGGAACTTGTTGTGAGTGCTCTGCCTTATCAGATGATCCATTATCTAACACATGTCACAAGTTTGATAAATGCTCGATGGGTATCGTCCATTCATAAGGGATATCTGTCAATACCACCTGAGTCAACGGATCAACAGATATTAACTATTGTGTGGCCCTTCAGTCAACATGAAATAGTGAAAAACTGTATTGCAGCATTTTTCGAGGGTTTCAAAGCCGATCATCATAGTTATGATAGTACCACTCTACCAGAATTTTTCGCGGCTACAGTTCCCGGTTTCGGAAATTTTTCTGTCAGACTCAACCGACGCCTTTGCAATTGAGTATAAGATTGTGTGTTCCTCACCATAGTTACTGCGCAGGGCAATGTGGCGAGTTTAAAAGACATAGTACCTAAGGGTCAATGTGCTCATGGATGAAGACAGGCCGGTCATTACGCGGTTAGCGACGCTTCTGTTTACTAGTCGAGTTAATTCATTGGCAGATCTTTCATTTTAAGGGAAACGAAAAGCCTATCGCTCGTGTATCTGTCATGTTTCTCCTACCCACTTTTTCAAAGGAGGAAAAACATCAGCTGCTAAGTCTACAAAGAATATGGCGTTGGTTGCATCTGAATTAAAAATTTCTAGCGCATATTTTTTTCCAAGGGTATTTTTTCTCTCCCTTCTGCCAATCTCACACTACCCTTTCACTAGAACCGGAGGAGCTTGTAAAATTCGGGTTTTAAATGGTGGGTAAGACGGGTTGACGTGTGCGGTGCAAAAAATAGGCTCACTCATCCTAATGCCGCGTAATGAGAAAAGAGTGAGCGAGAGATTGATGAGCCAAGTTTTTAATAAGTTTCAATATTTCCCCTCGCTACAACCCAACATCGTTCGCCTGTACAAGGAAAACAAGACCCTTTTGGAATCCGCCATATTCCCTTGCAAACGTTATTTGAAGCCTCTCTCTTAATACTATCCAGTACCCTTCCGTTTCAAATTACATTACAATGCACACAAGTCATGTTGCACTGGCTTCTACGGGATCGCACGTTGTGTTTCGCCTCGCGACAACATTTTTCTTCTTTATTTTATATTTACCAACTCGGCAGTCACTTTAAATTGTGATGCGGAGAAGGAAGGAGTGCGAGAGTGAAGCCACAAGGAACCCCTTCGCTTAAAAATGAAAGGTTGCCTTTGCTGAGGGAATCCCAACGGCTTTACAAACCACGAAATCTCTCAAGGATTGCATAACGGACTGGAAGAAGATTGCGCCCGACCTCCTTGCAAACCCAGGAATTAGAGAGAAGACCCAAGCCGGAAGATAAACAGGGTGCAAAGGAGAAGCGATGGGAATGCTTAAAATATGGCAAGGAATATAAAAAAAGTTGAATCCACTTATACCTCAGCCTTGCTTCAGTATGAAAAGCGTTGGCTCTTGGTTCCGACAGGATGTAGGAGCGACCTTGCTTTGTTATTTGTTAGCTGATGCCTTTTCGGAGAAATCTGTGAACTGAATATGGATTTGCGGAATCGTGTCTTGCATATGAAGCAAATGCATTAACGATGCCCTATGATGGAGCAAACGAGGCTGGAGAAAAATCGGTGCACAGGACAGGAAGGAGAGGGAGAAGAAAAGATAAAAAGAGTCTGCGAAAACATATATACAGAGGGAGTGAAAATCAAAATCTCATAGCTCATGCACAAAACATGTATTGAACCAGAGAGAGACTCAAGTAAACATGGAAGCTAGTAAGTAAAGTAATGGGCGTATAAGCATAGAGTGCTTTTTGCGAGTCTGCAGTTCAGCCAGGGTTTCACAGGGTTACTTGCTGGAACCGAATGATGCATAGAGGGAGAAAAGTGGTAGACAACGTCCTGCCTGCGAGTTTACTTGGACCATTGGAGGATGAAAATTGTGGAAAGAGAAAAATATGATGGCATCCAAGCAACTTTTTTTTGGCCAAAAGGCGAAGAGGGAAAGAGGAAATAAATGATTTTTCTACACTGTTGGTTTTCTCCTTTTTCATCGTATGCAAATGGAAATCTTGCCTAAGAAGTAAGTAAAATGAAATGCTTCTTCCTTTGGTAGATATCCGGTGGAGAAAGTAGGAGAAAAATATTCCCTACATAACTCTTCCCACTCATTTTTCATCTTTCAGCCTTTTCTCTTCCACTCATGATCATCTCCTTTCTACTTTCTACACGTTGCTCCGTGGCCCTTTCTCCAAACAAACGTACCAGAACCTGAGATAACTTTCATGCATCTAAACCATCTACCAACAGCAAGGCAAACTTAAACACTCAGTAGAGAAGCAACGCTCATCTTTCACAGCTTCCAAAACTTTTACCCGCATTAGCAAGACAAAGAAAAAGTTGGGGCATTTTTTTATATTTTTACCACAGTTGGCGGTAGGGAGAAGTATTGCTTTTGCTCAGGGCAACGTTGAGGAATGCAACTTGAGCGGTTAATTGAAATTGGACTGGATGCTAGAAGGTGCGATGAGAGCGGCTAATGTACCGGGCTGATTAGCATCAAAATATGATTGAAGCACTGAGAGTTTCAAAAATTATGTCGTCACAATCAAATCATTGGTTAAATCGAACAGTAATTCTTGCAACTAACATACGCCGAGTTCGAGAAAGAAAAGCTTAAGGCTGGACTAGTTAACAGCTTCATGAGGGACTAGCAAGGTATTGTTAGAACAATTGCCAAAGCACTGACAACCACTTCCCTGATTTCATGTTAGTTACCATGGCAACTCAAGCAAGTTCAACATTTATCTTACTTTCGCCGAAAATATTGGAATGTATGGTAGAAATGGTAACTGCAGAGCGCGAAACGTGCTCGTGTGTCAAAAATTACGATCTCGATGCTTGATTTACACATAAACAATTAAAGGCACCTACCGACGGCACATGTTGCACAGTGCGAAGTGGCGTAAAAACTTCCCAAAACATGTGCTCAAGTGTTTAAGAATGGAGAGGGAGGGAAAAAGAGCTTAGTTATGACATCTTTATGGCGGCCATTATAAGTGCAATGATCCTATTACACTCTGTTATGGGCTCATTTACGACCCTTTTTCTTATCACGTCCTTTCATTCTTAAAAGTGGAGGAGTATACATGGCTTTTTACCGTCCTACCACAATCTCAATGACTTGATAACAGCTTGTTTTTACTACCTGATATTTACGACATTGCCTCCTACTACTACGTACTTAGTCACAAGTTGGTAATGCTTGCCCTAGTGGCCCATTTTAGGCTCAAGTTTAAGCATGTTTGTCTACAAAAAACAAAGTTGATATAGTACTTCAGGTACCGGTCATGCTCAGCTTTTACATCGTAGTGAAAGAAAATCTTCATTGGAAATCTTGCCTCGATATCCAGTGATTGGCGAATCTATTCACAAGTGATTTGGTGAGGACATGTTAGGCGTCGTTTACAGGTATGCAATGCGAATGAGATTACTATTACTCTCAGATACTGATTCATAGACATGCTTGACGCTACAAGTAGCCACTCAATCCACCTTTAGTAGGGTTACTAAGTTCGAGTTAAATTTGATGCTCAAGAACGGTACTGGCACCTTGTACGAGCAAGTGTTACATATAGGCAAACTTTAATAATCACTCGGGGGCAATCCAACATACTTTTGTCAACGGCTTTAAACTTAACTAGGGAAACTTACCGATAGTAGTTATTAAAGAGATCATATCCACTTAGAACAACTCTGAAGTAAAAACCAACGAGCACCACTTGCACTTTCAACTTCGAAGCCAAGCTTATATCGATAAAACACTGCTATGAATTTATATTTCAAGTACCAAATCCTCTTACAGTTCCTCTCCAGAAAATCAGCACCCAGACCTCTGTATTCTCCAAAACCAGGTTCATTACTAATTTCAAGTCGTAGACAAGTGTAAGAAACAAACTGTTCATGAGATGAGTATTTCGAACGAAGAATCATTAGCCCCTAATCCAAAGCCGAAAGCCTCTTAGCAGCAAATCATGTGTGGAGGAACATGTAACAATAGAAAGAGCTGGTCAAGTTAATGATCCTGATTCATCAATCACTCCTTCTTTGACAAACCGGAACTGCAGCAGATTCAATAACAATAGAAAGAGCTGATCAAGTTAATGATCCTGATTCATCAATCACTCCTTCTTTGACAAACCGGAACTGCAGCAGATTCAAATGACCAAATATTTACGACACAACATTTCAAAAGTTAGGTCATCACCTCAACAACAAACAAGTGGTGTGGTGAAGAAGATGCACATGATTGATACAGTTTGTATGTACTTGTCGATTAGAATTTAGAAATAAAGCCCGGTTTTATTTCTCAGTCTCAGTACTCGAAGCAAGAGGGCCATATTCAATACACAGAGTAGTCATCTAGAAGAAAGTACACATACGGGGATATGAGCATCGAATGGATTACATTGAAAGTAATACTGAAACTGTCGGTCAAGCTCCTTTAGGAGTGAGGTCACGGGCCATAAAATTTAGAGGCTGATTAACCAGCTTGTTGTGACAAGTCTAAAATAAGAAGCTGCACTTTATTGCATGCAAAATAGACAGTAATGCTCCACTGAAACCAAATTGAGAGAGGGTGCATGCGGCTATAAATCTTACGTTGGATGAGGTCACACTTTGGTACTCCTTTCTTCAATCCATGCTTAAGAGTGCGAGTGCTATAGCTTAAAAGAATAGGAGATTGCGTCGAATTAAGGAAAGGTTGAAAACGTTTTTATGCTTGTGTTGTTCACCTGCAATAATGTTTTATTGCCGTCCGGATTTGGCCATGAATGCGAAAATAGAAATCTAGACGAGGAAAGAGTTTACTCAAACAACTGCAGTTGCATATCCTTGTGACCTTTTGTCATTGAAGCGGAAAGCTGGAAGCTGGAACTGGAGAGCATAGGTTGTTTCTAATTCGCCGTTAGTTGCAGTGGAAATTGGGGCTGTGCTAGTCATCAGCAAAAGTCCTCTTCAATAATCAAATTCTGATTTCAGTAATTAAAAAAACTGAAGCGGTTTCACCTGATTACTTTAGTTATAATGGAAACCCAGATCTTCGTTCTCAGTTTATACATGCAGAGAACGTCTGTGGTAAAGTCCCTGTAATTAATGTAAGCGAGCGGCAACGTTTGTGTTTAGTGTTCGTGATTTGACTCAGTGTCATAGCATAGTTTTTTGAATTAGTAAGGTGAACATGATTACACAGTCTATTGGTCGCTTAACTGACCTACCTCTACTTGATAGAAGTAAGATCCAAGTTCTCTCGGCTCGAACATGAGTTAGCCCATATAGTGCAGCAAATAAGATCTTCAAAGCCATCATTTATATCAAACCGAACGCGCAAAATTCCTTGCTTAAACCATGCAAACAGGTAGTTCCTGGCTAATCTTTTACCTGATAGATTTGCTCGCTAGGACTATAATTCTGGTGTGATAGACGTTAGCTCATGGCCATGATCAAGTCTATAGGCTCTGTCGGTTTGGGTTAGGAGCCTGTGCTGGAAATGGATTCCGCGGGTGGTAAGGCTCCGTGGTTCCATTGAACGTGGAAGAGAGGGAAGAATTGCTGAAAGGAAACAAAAGTAAAAGAGGGGAAAAACATCCAGTCCGCCATCCCGATCCTGGTCTTCCATCATCATCACCCTGTGCTCCACCACAACCTACGCATCATTGGTCTAGTCAAGTACAAAAGGTTTTAGGGAAACTACCATGTCACGTACTTATGGGTTGATACTTATGCGGCTCCAGTATAGATGTTTCGTCATATCGCTCAATGATGAAACAAAAGCTTTGCCGAAGGAAAACAGGATGAGGGTAACGTCTGTCTTCAGGCTCCGGTTCTCATCTCGTGACCGTTCATGGTCTGCGTTTTATCGAGAGGATTGCTGACTTACGAGAGTATGTTTTATGTACTGAAATAAGTTGATTGAAAACAGGAATGAGTGCGTGCTTTCCCCCAAAAGGCGGAAACATGCCTATTAATTGACTTGCATCCACGGAGTGAGAGTAGTAGGAAATGAATATTTTGCTCGACAAGGAGCCAAATTTAACTGACAAACTTAAAATTTTCATAGGTGAGTCAAAATGCCAGTTCGTGAAAATTTCTTATATTTCTGTAGTCCTTGACAAGTATGTAAATGAGTTGAATTTGGTGATATTGTTAGGACCTATTATGTATCGCTTCCATGAAAACCTATTGGATGAATGCACTATCCGACAAACAAGCTGGTTGCGGTGGGCTAAAACTGAAGTGACGATTTTATTGCACGGTGATTTAGAGGATTTATGGCTTGTTTACATGGGAGCAGACAATCTCACGTAACCTTGAGCAAAGTTGAATTTACTCTTTTTCTCATCACCTGCTTGTTGGGTTTGCCAAAGATAGGATTTAGGTTCCAATCTGGGATCTGAGCTCCAAATCTGTGGACCTTTAACACCTCCGACAATCCTCGTACTCACATCAGATAATATCAGTTTTAGCGATGCAAGAGGGTGAGCAAAACAAAATTTCAATGCATTAATTCCATCGAGGTTCATGAAAACATTGCTATAGATACGACTAACGTTATTGATTTCTGAAGTAAATTGTACAAGCCTGGGACTCATAGTTTGATTTGATGTAAGACAACAGGTTCATCTCCCAAGTTTTGAAACTTCTCGTTCGCTGAATAGGAAGTAATGATAAATCTACAAGGAGGAAACAAAAAATTGGCTCATTTTTTAATTTCATGTTCACTTTTTTCTCATCATG
>VRMD01001991.1:0-14695 GCA_009872375.1 Sminthurides bifidus | reverse complement strand
AAACTTGTCCCTTACAGCTTCCGATAAACATTGTCACAGGTCTTTTATTGCCTCTTTTATTTCACGGGCTGTTTTAGCGTTATATTTTCCCTATGCTGTGCACCGTTTCGCCTTTCACTGATGTGAAGTACCACATTTACAGTGTCAAAGTAATTGCATTTCTCTTTCCCACCGTGCTGTCAGCGCTAGATGAACGCATTGTTCGCCAAAAGTTTTTTTTACATCGAGTGATCCGTATGGTTGACCATTCTTTCGTTACATATTCTGTTAACATTTTTGGGCCCAGCAAAGCGAATGGAATCGGCCATATAAGAGGAGTTTTGCGCAACCTTACAATTTTTAATTGACTTCTTGACAGGTGCTGATCTGTGAAAAAGTGAAACTCCTCTCCTCTCTCAGCTAATGTGTAGATCGAACTTGAGACTTTAAAACGAATTTTGTGGAAATCCTATTGAAGTTTTGTGTGTTCATCTGAGTTCTTAGCCTGATGCTAGTTTTACGAGTTAAAGTTTGCTGATGGAGGTCTTGGTGGAATTCGGCTGGAAAGAGGAATTAAGCAAACGTTTTTCCTACTCACAGCGGAACTATGAAAGCCGGTCAGCCGGAAACTTCTCTGAACCTTATTGTTTATTAGAAAATTTTGTGACGGTGCTTGACGTGCTCCTACGATTGAGTTACGTACCTATATTTAACGGCCTTGTTGTGTTAACAACAGCATATCCAGTTACCATGGTTATTATCAAGCAGTGCTACTATCCTGAACTGAGAACACGCACCCAAGCTTCAACCAACTAGACCCCCGATAATTTCGAAGAGTCAGTTCTACTTGTACTCAAATGTTGGCAGGGAAAGTGGCAAGCTATTGTCTCTTGGTGCACTACATGCTTTTGAGTTCTCCTGCAAGTCTGATTGCTGCTTGCGAAAATCATGGCCAGCCTTCCTCGCGTCTTCCGTTTCGCATGTGAAGCTATTTGGCACGTAGGAGGTGTGCAAAATCCGGGTGACGAATGGATGCGCCTTGTCTGTTACGGCAATTTCACTTCGGAGATTGTATTATTACCTCGATAAAAATTGTTGTAGAAGCACGTCATGTTTAGTCAGTGTTTGGACCTAGACAAAGATCCATCATCAGCTGGCTTTAGTTAGTGGCATCATGAAAATCTTTTCTATATACCAAGGTGTCAGCTCCATCAATCCTTAAACTCTTGTTGTCCTGTAGCACATTTGCAGTCACAAGTCACTGTCAAGTTAAGGCAATCTTGCCGGTTGACACGAAGTGCAATGTGTAGTTCATACGATGGTGACGAGCGGGGCTATCCAGCAGATGCAGTTCCTATTTGTTTTTAAAGCCTGTAGACCTTGTTTTTCGTTTCATTTCCGAAATAATTTTAGGTAAAGCGGAACTGCTTTTACAAGCCTAATTTTCGGACTCAATATGAAAGTCTGAGAGTCTGTTAAACAGTGGGACCAACATTAGCTGAATAAATTATACTTGACTCAGCAAGTGCAGTTTAAAAGTGATCGTTTTATCAGTAAACACGTCGGAGGGGATGCCAATGTGGATATTGATCTACTCAACGAGTGTTAGACGTAACGGGCCTGGTCGGAACAGACATGTCTAGTAAGAAATTTCGACGCATCGCCTGCCAGAATGAGCTCTCGCAGAAGAAAATGTAAAGTGTCACTTTCTCTTATCTGATCTAGTTAAGTTTTTGTTGAGAGGCATCACTCACACCTTTCCCAGGGGTGAATAATGGAAAGCAGGACTTACATTTGCTGTAATTTCCACCCACGCAAACATCTCCTGAGTATTTAGTTTCCGCACGCGAACTCTTGTATCTGGTGACATGTTCTTATCGTTGAGCTTTTTCTAGACTTGGAAGCATTACTTGACAATCTCTACGGATTATTTGCACTTCGTACCGCTCACCTTAGACGAAAATTGAATCATAGACACTTTTTATTTTGCAGATTCTAGGCAAAATTGTTTTTGCAATTCATTTTCAAGCGTATGAATTTGTTTTAATTTCTACCGTGTCCCCGCTCTGATAGGAATGGCTTAAGGATTTAAAGACTTTTTCAAACAACTTGTCTCCGTGGTTTTAATAGATTCTGACATATGTAGTTAATTTTTCTTGAAGGATCCGCAGCATCTGCCTTAGTCACAGAATTTCCCAAAACTTGGTAGAATCGGAAACGGTTTTTGAAATGTTTCTCATTTTTGGATGAAAGTAGCCAATCATTTTCGGTTAAGATCATCTTAGCAAATGCTCCAAGGAAGATATGGGTCATTACTTTATACTCTATCGTCAGAGAGGAATTTATAGGCTTTGGCAAACCCAGCTAACTCCACCTGCGGCAACACTTATCTTCCTCTAACGGTAGCAGCTGCAAGCTGACGATGGAAAAAATGCGTACACGCTTGGGTGAAACTTCCAACGATGCTTTGGCTTCTGAAATAAATATTTATGCCTAGTATTTCAGCGTGCCCGTATATTTTTCTTGAATAACTGAGCAGTTCCTTACAAACGTGTTGGATTTTGGTGCCCAACATGAGCACGGAATAATAACTACTACTGCCTTACTTCACTACCGATGATAACCATTACCGATCATCAAGTTGCAATTTTTTTCACTAGTGGGAGTCTTTAGCACATCATTCGCACATAACCAACGTCCAACGTGGCTAATATTTCTAGGAAAATTCTGAGGCTCCTTAGATGAGCGGAATGTTGGGCTGCCTTAGATATGCACGCGCTAGTAAATCCATGCAAGAAAGAGGCTTGACCACGCAATTACGAATCAAACGTTGAAACTGAGGAACCATCAAGTTCTTTTATACGGAATCCTCCTAAATTTAGCTCTTTAGTAACTGTCAGTTGCGTGGAGAGAACTGTCATGTTTAGCTTACCTTGTAGATTTTTCCCTTTCAAAAGCGCAAATCTAATAAAAGCTCATGAGATGCTCAGGGCGTGAAGCGAAGCGCAACAAACAACAAAGAGATTTTTTGGCATTCAGATCTGGCATTGGCATATTCGCTCGTAAAAGCAAGTACAAATACCTTGCGAATGGGCGAGGGAAAACTCCGGTCCCAAACTATCAAGTTCAAGCCCGAAAAGCAAATGCGTGAGTTGGTTTTTCTATTAGAGTCGGAGGAAAATCACCTACTATAATGAGCAGTAACTCCGATTTAATTGATGGAATGGTTCAGCGCAGCTCGAATATTATGTTTGTAGGCTGTAGAATTTCAAAATGGGTACCCAATTGAAAATGACCTTTGGTTTAACGAGCAAAGCTATTAAACTTTTGGCATCCTGCTGTTATTACTGGTGGCAACAGGTCCAGGTACAAACTGGCAATACCTGAACCAGAATTTTCATATTACTTGGAAATTGGTACCTTTTCCGTTTGCAGGCAAAGCTCTGTGAACGTTCACCATGAAGGAAAGAGATGCTGACTTGACGCCCTCAAATTTTATTCTACTTTAAGGTTCGGTAGCTATGCAACGGTTGCGAATTTTCAGAAACCGCTTGCACCACCATATTTCTCGTGGTCAAGTTAATCTGAATCCACTCTCAGCTTCAAAAAGTGGAAAAATAGCCCATTTTCGCAAAAATCGGAAGGCTAACCATCGTCGATTTTGACAAAAACAGGGTAAAATGGCCATTTTTGACGTTCCGAGCTAAGAGTGGTTTCTGATAGAATAAGCCACGGGAAAAACAGTGGTGCAAGCCGTTTTTGAAATCACTCAATCGTTTCGAAGCTACAGGCTTGGGAAGGTCAGGGCGTCAAGCCATCAACTCCTTAAACTATTGAAGATGGCCAGGATTGAAACAAGGAGCACTACAGTTTTACGGCCTTACTGGTGCTACTTTTTGGACCTGTTTGCCATCTCTAAGTTGTTACATATTTTGTACTCCATAGTTTTTGGAGTGAGTATCTCGTGAAATATCGGATGTTGCCACGAACTAGAACGAATATGAAAATGAATAATTAATGTCGTTCATTCGATTCAACAGAGAATAATCATTCCCTGTGCATGTTCGACGTTCGACCAGATGTTCATAATGTTTTCATCACTTGAGATGGGGAAGCCCGAAAAATTTTAACCATCTCATAGCTATAATGATATTGATGAGTTCCATATAGTTCCTATGTAGCACGATAGTCCCATTTTTTGGCATGGGTTTTTGCCACCTTCGTTTTATCTCAGTGTTTATGGCCGGGCTACGTGAACTCGGGTGGGTCTCCCAGAAGGGAAGTTGCCTTGTCTTGTCTTATGTCAGTTAATACTCTCGACCGCTGCTCACAAGGCATCTACTCGAGTAGCTATGCGTGGGTAAAATTAAAGGTTGTGGCTTTTCGGAGGGTTTCCATCAAATTTCTCCTGGTTGAACGGAATCGTAAACCTTAGCATGCATGAATGCGCCTAGAACTGATTAAGTTGCCACCAAGACTTGCGAGAGGAGGAAAAGAAGGATTTCGTAATTTTCAAACGATAGTGAAAACTGGGGTTGATGGTTTGGATTAGTAGAAATATGATACGGTGGTTCTTTCTGCATTCTTTCATGCCCGATACGAGTTGAATAGATTTCGACGATAAACATGCAGTCTGGAGCAGGACTAAAAATTGAAACCATACGATGCTAGTTGGCTAACTCTAAGGGCATACTGAAAAGTTACACGGGGTGGAAGTTTCGCGAGCAATAGGTGCATTAATGGTGTTTTACGAGCAGCATTTACTTCCCTGCCTACCTTTAAAGAATGCTCGGAAACAGTATTTTCTCAGGCAAAAGCATGCGCTTGCTCACACGCTTCTATGAACAGACGAACATACCAAGGCCATAGTTTCTGTGTACAACAATTTCACCTCCTAAGATAAATAAATTCACTCAAGAAACGGCAGGCAAACCGTGTCATTGGGATTTTCACCTCGTTTTGCTCGTAAAGCGTCAGTTCTTTCTGCAAGTGTGGTCGAGTACACGTAACTTTATCATTCACGTGTTGATCAGTCCAGTGAAGCGCATAGCAATTAATTCTCTCTGCCGTGCTTTTGCTTCATCACAAGGCTTTCACTGTGTTATGCGAAACGCAAATAGAGAGACGTACTTTACGCGTTTGCTCGATTTGATCAGTGCCAACTTTTCACGACTTCTGCGTTTCGCTTGATTGACGTTTCCGCTGTGGAATTATAGACCAAATATCGAAAGAAAAAAGCAATTCAAAAAGCATTAAATCTCCAGTTTGTATAAAAGTGTCATGAAACAAGGGGGTCAACGAAGTCAAAGGGCAAGAGCTCGTATAGAATTTCGAAAACGAAGTAAAAATGGGCGACAGTTTTAGTGGCCCCCGGAGTACCGTTTGGCAGCAATCGTCAAGCGAAACTTTTCATGAAATCAATCACAGTGGTGCAAATCGCAGATACAGATCCAGGTCTAAAACGAATAAGCATAAGTTCGTCCTACCTTTGGCAGGTAACACTAAAGCATCATGCGTTGTTGTGCTGCTTGGGTGAACTTGAATTAAAATGTTTCGAAACAGCTTGAGCCAAAATTTTGATTGTTAAAGTAGTTGCCAGGCAGGCCATCAGTGGTTGCCGGGAAACAAAGGGTTGACTCAAGTCATGGTGATACATTCATGAAATCAAGTATTCCAAAGAGAATCAAGTTTTCCAAAGAATAGAAGAGCATATAGGAAGCATAATTATTTGTTCATGTGAAAGCATTCGACTGAATTTGTCCTGTAGCTTTTAGGAGGAATTGCGCTGCACTGTTATAAAGATTGAGCGTAAGTTATAGGATTGGTTTGTGTTGTGATTGTGCCAGAAGCGCCATTAAGAGGTGAAGCATCAGTTTACATGAAGATGTGCGCTCTTGCTGAAACTATCAAAATGTTTACAGATGAGGCAGATTTCAAACAATTACAAGATGAGAGTCAAAGGGCATATTTTTGCGATATTTCAATTAATTGGGGCAAAATATGTCATATTCTTATAAAAAGCTTTCTTTCCTTGTTTTGCAGGCGATGACGGAGACATAATTCCTTCTGCTCCGCCTTTGGAAGTTTTAGATCCTATCGCTGGTTACGAATCCTTATCATTCGATACTGGTAAATCTTTAGTTCCCTAGTAGTTGTACAGATTCCATACAACCGAATCATTTTTTATTTTAATGTTTCCGGTTAAAGTTACCCTTCGATCATATTGGCATTTGTGAATTCTTAATTCTAATATGAATTTCTGAATATCTGTTTGATAACCTATCAGTTTCATTGCCCACCTCCAGTCGACACCAGAGACTATGATTGGCGAGTATCGGTCACCGAAGATAATGCTTGGACCTTTAATCCGGACCATTACCTTCGTTCAACATTTCCACAGGTGCTTGAATACATTGTGGCATCAGATGATGGGTTTGAGCGTAAAAAAAGATGTTCTTCATGAAACTGCTTCGGCTTTAGTTTATAAACAGGATTTGAATTTAAATTTCACAGATGTCAGAGGCAATGGTCCGAGCATGCACTTCTTGCCCATGTCAAAAGTCATTGCTGCTGGGGACTAGGAGCTGCGAGAAATATGTCTATTACCAACTTCCGTCATACAACTGCGTATCACGTGAGTTGAATTTTCACATCAATTACAGGATATGTGTCAAAAAGATAAACTCTAAAGACTGGACATGTTTTGCTTTTAGTATCTTTTGTATACGTTTACCGAAAAGCGCGAAGCAAGATGGGCATGGTCTCCTCACGTGGGAGGAGATATTGATGGACCGGAGCAAGGAGTTGCACCTTCCCCGTGGGAAATTTCTGCCTCCCCAACAAAGCCATTCCAAAGTGAAGTTAAATGTCTTGAAGTGAGTTAGCACCACAGTAATTATTAAGATCGTGCGCGATTTTTTCTGAAAATGTGTTATTTTCCAAATCTTAGGTTCCTCACACAGCATCTGTAAAGCCCTGCCACAGATGTAAAGGGGCAGGTACGCTTTCGTGTCCTCATTGCCATGGGAAAGGATGGGTAAATACAAAATTTTAGTTCGATAGTCATCAAGCTTGCAACAACTTAATAGTCCTCCGCATTTGATGTTGATGCAAGATACTTGTGTTGGCATAATTTTGTGGCGCATTGGAAAATAATCTATTTTTGCCTTGCAGACAAGATGTATCGCTTGCCATGGGGAGGGATATGGCCTTGGATCTGATTCCCGAGAACGATGCATGGTTTGCAGCGCATCTTCACATGGGCATGGCCGTCAAGACTGTACCAGGTGTGCCGCAAAAGGACGAGTTTCCTGCTCCGTGTGCGATTCGTACGGGCAACTGAAATGCTTTATTCAACTGACTATTTCGTGGTAAAATTTTAATGAAACAGCTTCCAAAACTCCCTACTGATTAAGTTAGAAAGTGAGCATTTTAATTTGACAATGATGTTTGCGTAGGAAAGTGGCTGTGGGTGAACATGTTACTGGAGGAGAGGATTTACCGTCAAAACTGATTTGCCAAGTAGATGGAGAGATTGGACTTGAAGAATCCGGTGTCAAACTATCCCCTCTTCCTGCTGATACAATCCCCGATGAAACTTTATCCATTGCTTCCGCTCAGCTCATCAATGATCATTTGGAAAACAATGCCGAAAATCTGTTACTAGCCCAGGTCAGTCTATGGTACATTGCTACAATGCATAAAAACCACACGGGAGGCTCCAGCATAGGTACAACTTCCCATATTATCAATCTGCAGAACTAAAATCACGAATTAAGTATTTTTTATTGCAGCGACATCAGGTGAGGATGGTTCCGGTGACAATAATTGACTACCAGTGGAAACGTCATGTCGGCAGCTACTACATTTACGGCCTAGACAAAAGAGTCTATGCACCCGATTATCCCCAAACTTGCTGTTGCGGATGCAATATCTTGTAACGCCTACCAAACAAACCTGTACCAACCTCTCCTGTCGACAGCCTTGTTGAATGGTTGGGACAAAACGTTTCACCGTTTGGAACCACAGTTCAACCAGCGGTTTTTCCGACTATATTTTTTGTTTTGGATTCGCTCTTTTCTTGTTGTTCGGATCTACGAAGAGGTTACTCCAAACTATCATCCTTAAAGTATGCGAAACGCAATGATCTCTTTGTCTTTAATCATGAGTTAAAACTTCTCCTCTCGGAAAATCAAACAAGCGTTTTCTCACGCAGCTTTCATAACTTGATTGAATCATCAGCGAAGTTGGAGTCTCGTTTCAACCAAACCATTAAGGGAAAAAATTAGAAACCCCATAGTCAATTTATCTAAACCATGTTGTAAACGTAATTAGGATGGTCTGATACCGGTACCAGTGACTCAACGCTACAGTGTCTTAATTACTGGAACAATTGTACTTCTTGGGCTCATTTATTTGTAATTTGTAACAGTGTAAGAATGCCCGATTATGCCACCAAATAACTGATCTCACAGTTTTGTTCTTCATGCAACTATAATCTAATCGTCAAAGTCGCGTTTGTTTTTAACGTTATACGGGAGTGATTGATTACAAATGAAAACGTATTTTTGAAATCGCAAGTTTTAATCCAACCACAGCCTTGCATTGCAAATGGTGATGTGAATTGTCCGATAGTTGGGGAACAAACTCGAGTTATGCGAAACTTGAGCGAATTTTACATCCGTGAAAACGATAACGAGCGCGTTAATTTTATTTAGTACTGCTAAAATATACTTTTCTTGCATTGTAAAAGTTTTTTAAATCTAGTAATATTCAAAATACGCTGTATTAACCAGTAAAGTATTTTCATACTACTTGTTATACAACTACCTAATGGTGAAACTCCCCTCGTGCATGAAATTGCATAGGCAACGTTTCATCCTAGGTCAAGAACGTGATGTACTGAGCGTGAGGTTAGTTGCAGCTTCCTAGCAGTACATGTATAGTTTCAGGGCTCAAAACATGTGTTATCGGTTGTCATACCAACATTTTGTTGACGTTGTATTTCGTAATTTTCGAAGCTATTGAGTAATAAATAATCGATTGGCCTACAGTTTATCCGTTTTTCCATTACGGTTCATGCAAAATAAATTATTGTTTCCTGAAAGTTCGCAGATTGATAGTTAGCAAAGTATTGAATTAGCGTGTAATTCTCCCACCTAGTTCGTATATTATTTCACTCCATCCTACAACCTTTACCAATATTATTATAAATTTGTGATTTCAGTCACCATCCAAATCTTCAAACTGATAATTCTCCTAGGTGAAATAGTGCCACAACTTACAAATGCGTGGATATTCGACCTCGTTTTCCGATGTGCGAAAATTTTAACTTTGAGAGGATGAACTGCATCACTTGATTGTTCAAAGTATATGTTACCGCAACTGTGACTCGTTCAATTGTTTATTGTGTCTTTCTGGAGTACTGGAACAATAATTGTGTTATTGAAGCAACCGTGCAAAAAAGTTTAAGTGTGCTTGAAACTGTTAGCTATACAGCACGGTTTTAAAAACCTAAAGTAAACATTTATATGATTGCCAAAGCTAATTTGAAGTATTCAAAGTGTGGCCAGTAGAATTTTATTATCCGACTTGCATACCACTCTTACCAAAAGGAGGTATAAGGATATTTGCAAACATAGAACTCATGAGCAGATCAGTGATTTCTGCGCCACTCAACCTTAACTGCAGAATGGTTAACTTTTACAATCCATTTACTATACGATGGCTTTGGAATCAAGCAACTCTGTCGTCTTGACATCGGGAACTCAGTTACAAGATCTGAACTGAAAATATTCCAGGAATCTCCAAAATTGATCGTAAGTTTAGTTTTGCTCTATTTTCTTAGTTTGAGTGCGTGGTGTCGGTGCATAGTGAGGTGAATTCCTCTCCCCAGAAATGCTTTCATGTGTATCGTTCATGTCATCAAAATGGTCTTCTGAGTTTCCATTAAGTGGTGTCAGTTTTAAAAGTGGGAAACTAAGTTAAAATGTCAATTTGCAGTTACCAACCGCCTTAGGTAGCAAACAAATGATAGAATGACTATATCGTGAAGCTGTTGCATTGCCTAAGTTATTTAGAAGTCACTCACTTCCCAGCGGAAAGAAAAGCCGACGCTTTGTTTCCTAACACTCAACCAAAGTCAAGCTTATTGTTTTACCAGCCGATGAAGCGGAAGTTAATCCCTATGTGAAATTCTTTGGTTTAGGGTCTTTCTCAATTCAATACATGACCTGATATAAGCAGTAGAGTGATTAACCTGAAAGCATTAGAGGCCCAATTCCAACCAGATCTTGGTGAAGCAGTTTGTCATTTTACCCATTGAGTATAGGGTACACAGCCATAATCCATCTGAGCCTGCAGATGAAATAGGATAATTTCATCGAGTACCTGTTAATGGTAAAGGGTGTCACGCACCATTCATCTGTTCACCCGAAAATAAGACAAAGCAAGCAATATTCACGGTGAAAGGGTAAGATTAGAGATCAGCCACTTGAAATATCTTATAACCGTCCCATTGCACTGGCTTTTCTTACCTCGTTCCTCTCAAGTACTTCAGGGTCAGTCGCAGGCTTTTAATGCACATCCCTTTTACTATAGTGCTGATTGAGTGTTATGTTGTGTGTCAGAAGAATTAAGCCTAAATTCCATCCATAGTACACTGAATTCGTTGGAATGCTTACTTTAGGCAAGGTGCAGGTGCAGGACTAGTATCGAGTCCTATGCCCAGTTACGTAAAGCTTCGCTGTTTCTTTTTGAAACTCAATTAGTTTTTCCTTGCACGGTGGAACTGCTGTTTATGGCGAAAAGATAGGGCTGGGGTAACAGACTTATTGCAGCAAAGTTTTAATTTTGATCTGGAATGACTGAACCTTGACAGAAATGGCAACTGGATCTCTCATCGGCAATTTCTCCTACTCCTTGTCTTGGGCCTTTGCATCTCCTCAAGAAGGTAGGTGGTGGTTTATTCTTTTTTAATACCAGTTACGGTTTTATGTTTTAAACTTCACAAGTGTCATCGCCCATTGTTTCGCTCTATAGAACTAAATGACTATATTGCACAGAGCGTATTTGAGCTTGCCTCTGGTATTAAGTAAGTGCAGTATTATGTCCTTGCTTTATTGCTTGATTCTGTCTATTACGTTAACACAAAGCAACAGGTGGGTTATGTGCGATCCTACCAATATCGCAGCTTTGTAGCAAGTCACACGTGCACATTTAATGCAAGTTGGTTAGTTTTTCAAGCATAAGTTAAATTGAATCTGTAATTTGTTCAAAGTCATATCGCACATCACGAGGCTCTTCTAAGCTGCAGCACCATTTCCGAAGAGACGGGTATCTTGGACCAAAAATCATTAGGTCTTGAAGCAATTGCTGTTGCTTGTCGACCGCATTTACGGTCTGTGCTGGATGAATCCTCCTGCCGAATTAATAATAGTTGCGGAGGAATAGACTGTTAAGCAATTAAGAGGTACACCTGTGGATATAATTACTGCGCGGGAAGGACAACGTACGGAAAACTATAGTTATAAGGAATTCGTTTGACCCAATCCTTACGCTGTTATCGTGAGAATATCTTGTGCGCTTCATGCTCGGTCACGCAAGAGATTTCTATTGAAAGTTGCGTCATGTTCAAAATATTTTCTCTCACAGTAGGGCTGGAATATTTTGAAGTGGTAGCGAAGGGGAAATTTAAAGAGACTGTGCGTAATAACGCATGAATATCAGGCTTGTTGACGTTGGGAACACGTGCGTCTCGCTTTGTACTACAAGAGAGCATACGAAAGACAATGAGACGGCATCAAGCTGTATGGTGAAAAGAGGAAGCGTTTGCAATAGACTGATGAGGTAGCAGTTTGTTAAGCGCCGAGTTGTTGAAGAAAAATCTCTAAACCTTCAATTTGAGACAATAATTGATCCTTCATATTTCGAACACTCCCACTGGCACCTTCACCGAAACAGAAGACTTTCTGCATCTGATTTGCGCATCCCAGTTTCCAAAATCTATACCAGGTTAATTACCACCACAGTGGCTAAATAAGTTACACTACTACATCCGATAGCTGTGGCCGTGGTGGATAGCAATCATGAGGCGGTATTGATTGTGTCAATTCAGTAATACTCACAGATACACACTTGGCGTATTTCAAGCAGCTAAGTTCTCTTGCTATTGAAACCGCTGAAAGATTCAGGGAGGTGCGGTACTCCATTTCAGCAAGATCAAAATATGCTAAATTTTGGCGATTCTATACATGCCACAGAACTGTGTCGGAGCAGTTTGTCGCAATTCCTTACAAAATTCTTGAATCTTGCAACAATATGACTCTTAAAGACTGGTAAAATCCACTCCCGTAAAACCAGGGTTAAGTTCATTCGATAGGTTACATTAAGCAGTCGTGTTGAGTTTTGCTCCCAAAAGCCGGAACGCTCTCAGGTTATGAATGGAGTGTGGAAGCAGAGAGAAGTTTGCGAGCAGTGGCATGCTGGTAGTAAAGATTTAATCTGGAGTTGCGCAATTTTGTATATGAAGTTTTCGAGACATGTAAATCAACACAAATCAAAAATGCATTAAGCGAGTGAGAATGAATGGGAGGGTGCGTTTCCGTACACTTTTCTTATGAACGCATTAGTACAAAGACACGCTCGTTGAATGCTAGTAGTTTTCAGGATTTCCCCGGCTTTCCACGTTGTTGCTTATTCTTACACGTTATGGACCATAATAAACTTTCCCATTTACAGAGCAATGAGACAGCTGAGAGATGCCGGTGGCCGATATATTGAGTTACCGTACACGCTCACTATTAGCGTTTATGAGCTTAACAAATCACCTCACGCCTTTTCAGCTACGTTTCGTATCGATCTGTCGGTAGGTAACAGGACGAAGTTCATGTGTCGTCACTGTCGGGTTCTGAAGAAGAGTGTATTTGTTTTGGTTCAAGAGCAGGATGCCAGAGCGTGAACGAAGGCAAATGTACTTTCTTTTCATGTGGATTGGGAGTAATGGGGCTGGAAACCCCGCAGTAAACTGGAAATGTCCAAGTAGGTTACTTACTCCTGATTTCAAGGTTTCTTTAACCTTTACACAAAGTGCATCATCATGCTGTACTCACGTGGAGCTAATAAGAAACTTTCCTCAAATGAGAAATCCAAGAAATAACTGTAAAATTCATTCCCATGTTGAAAAACTGACGACCGATTTCTGGACGGTTGCGGCACAGCGCGTTTCAAACTTCCAGTCTCATTAAGTAACATGCCCAGCGATTCTTGCAAATCTTGAAGTAACTGGAAAGGGGTTGTTAAATGTTATTCAAATGAATGAAATGTCATGTCGAATATCCAAAGCATGCGATACATACCATAGCACTTGTCCGCGCAACAAGTGGTTTGGCTACAAATTCATCATTGAATCTTTCCCTTCCTGTGCCTTTGGCTGCACGTGAAAGGTACTAGACTTGGATGAACTGTAGACGGCCGATTTAACTTTTATGTGTGGTTCATGTTGGAAGCTTTGCTGGTACATTTCAGTAAACATGACAAGGAAGTGCAGTTGAACTTTGGACTCAAGTGATTTCTGCTTCAGCTCTGTGCTGTGCTTTCGAACTCTGATTTAAGGTCTGTTTTGACGCTAAGACCGTTCTTTCTTAATGATCTACTTTAGTCTGCCGTCCGTCAACGCACAAAGTATAACCAAAATTGTCTCGTCTTCAGGAACGACATACGTGGGGGGGAGCTTGAGCTTTATTGTTTAGTAATATAATCGAATTCCTCGGAAACACGTCCTAGAAAGTTCTTATTACGATGCTCATAATGTGCCCTTGTTCAGACTTAAGCCCAGTAGCCTTATTGGTAAAAGGACGAAAATGCTTACAAACTGTCACAAAAATCATGCAAACATAAATCCTTGCAACTGTTTCTCACAGTCATGTATTCCAGATCAATTAAGGCTGGATGGCTGGTTTAAGTTTAATTTGTAAGTGTCGAAATCACTTCTTAGAAATTTTATAATGACGTGAGAGAGAAAACGGTACACGGAAAAGCTGTATAGAATCACCCTGTTCATATTTTATTGCACTCATGACAAAAAAAACAAATAAAACTTTAATTTTAGAACGTTCTTCCAGTCTTGATTAAGAATATTCTGTTATCTTATGTCATTATGCACTCTTAATGGTTACATTCAGTGTATTGTTTTTAAATTAGGATGCTACAAGGAATATCTGTCAGTTTCTTAGACTCGTCACTTTCCTACGACTGAAAAACTGAGGAGCTGGGTATTTACTCCTGTTTAATTATATTATTGATGTAGAATTATGGCTCTATGTATTTCATATCGATGAACGAGGAAGACTTTTATTAGTCTGACGACGCGTAAACCAAAAATAGGTCCCTGGTCTCAAAATAGGGTTGGTGGCGAGAAGTCATTTTCAAACAGCTGAATCATAAGTCTCCTGATTTGATGATGTGTTGAAACTTTTATTGCTTCTGCCTCTTAACAAATTCATTTTACAATGACGTTAACAGCGCAAAGAATTGAGTAAGAAGAGAAACGATCTACATCTGCACTTTCCGACCGCTTCTGTTCCACTGTTCCCGTCGTAATGATGTAGCAAATTAATTTAGTAATAGCATGGAATTATAATCCGAGATTAACGTCGATGACTCACTCGAGTAAATGCTGCAGTCCTTCGCGTAATAAGTACGTCTACCATCCGTACTC
>VRMD01001990.1:0-14697 GCA_009872375.1 Sminthurides bifidus | reverse complement strand
GTTACCCTCTACAAAAAAATTCTGCATATCCTTGGGCAGACTACAGTTTCTTGAAAAATTTTACAGATAAATCTTTGTCTTTGACATCATAAAATTAAATGTACTTTTAGTAAAATTATTGTATAGCTTAAAAAAATCTTCACTACAAAATGCCGGTTGAAAATGGAGAGGCGCGTACATATATGTACATGCATGTGGAAAAAGAAAATTTTCTTCAGTTTATGCAATAGCGCTCTTTGTTGCTCAACGATGGCACCTTCACTCTCTCAACGTTTAAGGCTCGCTGACATACCAGTGTCAATGTCTTGCATATAAGCCATTTAAGCAGTAGTAACCATGACCCGACCCTTAATCCGAATTAAACCACGTTGCAAAGGTTTAACTGCACAAGCCCGTGGTTATAGTCCCAACCACCTCACATACTCCAGAATCTGTAAACAAATTCTGGATTAATATTCGGCTGTATTAAATAACGCTAGCGTAATACATCGCCTACTTACCGCGAGCTAAATAAATAGATAACAAGATTTGATCGGAACAGTAGCAAATATATGTGTTGACCCGACTGTTAATCCGAATTAAACCACGTTGCAAAGGTTTAACTGCACAAGCCCGTGGTTATAGTCCCAACTACCTCACATTCTCCAGAATCTGTAAAAAATTCTGGATTAATATTCGGCTGCATTCAATAACGCAGCGTAATACATCGCCTACTTACTGCGAGCTAAATAAAAAGATAACAAGATTTGATCGGAACAGTAGCATATATATGTGGTTTGCTCAGCTGGAAAAAGGCCTTGAAGACAGAGAGTAGAATTATCAGTTTTGTTAATGAAAATAACTTAAAGAGCAGACACAGTGATTCATTTCATTAATTTGTCGTGCTCATCAGTCTTTATACCACCAACATTACCTTACAGTTCAGTTTTCCGCCAGCAAGTGCAGGACGGCAGGCACAACTTCTCTTAACATGGCAAAGAATCTCCTAAATACTGTTGAAAATATTCATAAAAGTGGTAGTCTCTTTCGAGCTTTCAGTGGCCATCGGTGCTTCAGCTCTAATGCAGTACAATCTGATGATTTGAAGACTGAGTACGACGTGGTCGTTGTCGGTGGAGGTAAAACGTCAGCATTTTTTACTTGTAGTGTCGTGGATTACATCTTCAAACTAAACTGCTATTTAGCATCAAAATAGCAATAAGCAATTAGTTTTATGAAAAAAAAGTTGTGGAACGAAAGCCGTGACTTCTTCATTACAATTGCAGGACACAATGGCCTGATCGCATCGGCTTACCTGCAAAAAGCAGGTAAAAGAGTATGCGTCTTGGAACGCCGCCATGTCATCGGGGGCGCAGCGGTAACGGAAGAAATTATTCCCGGGTTTAAGTTTTCGAGAGCTTCCTACGTGCTGTCCTTACTACGACCCTTCATAATTTCAGACTTGAAGTTGCATGTAAGGATAGCTATGTCGTGTACTTCTCGTACATGTTACTGCTCTTAGACTTTTAGAAGTTTTAATTTTTCGTTCTATCTTTAAGAAAAATTTTCTGAGTGTCAATAATTCTACAATAAATAATTGAATAATTCTACATTTTCAGGAATTTGGATTGCGAGTTCACATGAGAGAGCCTTACAGCTCGTTCACCCCGATTCACGACTCTCTCTGGGGCAATTTTCCCTCCAAGTACTTGTTACTGTCTGGAGACGGCGAGTTGTCAGCTAAGGAAATCGCCAAGTTTTCTGAAAAAGACGCCCAGAATTACCACCACTACGAGAACCAACTAAATAAGTTCGTCACCGCCATTAACTTGATCGTTGACCACCCACCTCCGAATTTATGGTCCTCGGACTTTTCTTACCTGAGCAAAGAGGCGTGGAACTCAGCAAAATTGATGCTCAAAATCGGAAGTGCTCTTGGGAAAGAAATTCCTGCCTTTCACGAGATGCTTACTGCCTCGGCGGAGAAAATCCTCAATAAATGGTTTGAGTCTGAACCGCTGAAGGCTACCTTGGCAACGGATGCTCTGATAGGAGCAATGCTTGGTCCTTCCTCAGCTGGATCTGGGTACTGCGATGTACTTCAATCGGTCATCTGGTTTCAATTATGCCTGTTTCTGTTCTCTAAACGATTGTGGTTTCAGGTACGTTCTACTACACCACATTATGGGTGGAGTGAATGGCAAAGCTGGAGCTTGGGCTTATCCGGAAGGCGGTATGGGAGCTGTGAGCGCAGCCATTGCTAAAAGCTGTAAAAGCCTAGGTGTTTCCATTTTTACCAACACGGTAAGATTTTACAGATCGCAAATAATGAAAAAAATTATTTCAATTTCACTAAATGTTCATTTCTTCCATTTCAGGAAGTCAAGTCAATAACTTATAGCTCCGATCGACCTGCAAAAGCGACTGGCGTAGTCCTGACCTCAGGAGAAGAAATACGTGCTCGTGAGGCGGTGTTTTCCACCGCCACTCCGGAAGTAACGTTCAAAAAACTACTGCCCTCTTCGCAAAAGGTCCGAGAAGAGGTCCTCGGTAGTGAGTTTGCTAAGGCAGTCGATGCCATTGACTACACCTCACCAGTGACCAAGATTAATGGTGCGTGAGCTAAGGGTCGATTAAAACAAGGATCGGACACGGTCTAACTAGTCACTGCTAAATTGTAGGATTATTGCATGTTGTAACAATTCCTTTTATTTCCACACCCACAGTTGCTCTCAGTCGCCTGCCCAACTTTTTAGCGAAGCCGAACGTGTCACCAAATCAAGTACAGGACCTACACAAATGTACCATCCATCTCACTAGTGAAAGCATGGGGAAACTGAACCTTGCGTTCCAGGACTGCTGGAATAGAAATGTACCTTCACGGCAGCCGATGATCGAGGCTGTGATTCCATCAAGTGTGGATTCAACACTTGCGCCACCTGGTGCACATGTTTGCTTGCTCTTCACCCAATTCACACCGATTGACCCCTCAGATGGTCACTGGTCCGACGAGGCTTACAAGAACCGTTATGCTGCCACCGTGTTTGATATCATTGAAGAATATGCACCGGGGTTCAAAGAATCGGTTGTGGGAGTAGACGTGCTATCACCTTGGGATCTGGAGAACACCTTCGGGCTTACTGGAGGGGTGAGTCATTAAAACTAAGTTCCGTTACTCTGCATCTGCACTATAAAATCCTTGCATTGTTGTTACTGAAAACTTTCTGTTCTTATCTCAGAATATTTTTCACGGAGCCATGTCCATGGACCAGTTATACTGGCTCAGGCCAGTTTTCAACAGACAAACAGCATTTCCCCGAACCCCAATCAAAGGCCTGTATTTAAGCGGAAGTGGTGCCCATCCTGGCGGTGGAGTGATGGGTTTACCTGGATATTTGGCAGCGAAGGCACACTTGTCGTCATAGAAACAAACGTGCTCCAGTGACCTGTAGGTACTACATCGGGTCTAGGTGATTAGAGTTAAGAACTTGGAAGGTGTTCATCCAATCCAAGCAACCTGTCTATTTTCTGAAACTTGAAGTTCCACGATGACTTCACCACCTGATATGTGTTTATCCTGCCCTAAATCTACTTTGACGGAAGTCAATAGAAGGCCAGATGCTACTTTTCCCACAATAAACCGTTAGCCACAGTAGTGCTTTTTGCTAGTAGCTTTATCAGCTCGAACATATAAGCCATCACAAATTTTCATCCATCTCAAGCTAGCTGTTACAAAAAGACAGTCCCCGTAAAATTCAAGATGCCAAAACATAGATTCAAAGACAGGATTCAAGACATAGAGTGAGCAAGCTTTCTTTTAGCTTGTATTGCAAACTTCAGATCGAAGGCTAATTATCTTTGCGTGCTATCTTTCCTGAAAGTGCGTGTGCGGAAAGCTTTTTAGGGTGTACGCATTTCACATAATGATCAATACTTTTTATGCTCGCCATTAATTTTATGGATTTTACCTGCATGATCAACTGATACCACGTACCTAAAGTTGGAAGGAGGAGGGAAAGGAGGTACTTTTCTCCACATAGGAGGAAGCATGACTCGTTTCTCCGTGTCAATAAAAGCTAAATGCTCCTTTTGTACTTTTTAGTTACATGAGTTCTGGCCTTAGGAGAATTTGTCACGCTATGCAATTCAGAATTCGCTTGCTCATAGTTCTGGACTGTTGGCATATCACAACAGCAAAAGTTTTTCCAGAGGGTTTAACTTACACGTGGACCTCGGCCTGTTGGCAAGTGCGTAAAGTTTTTCGTGAGCAATAGCTCCTCTTGACAGTTGTCTAAAGCTCGGAGCTAGCATTGATATCAGTCGGTTACTGGGATTAGAGCCTCTTGCATTGAAAATGTTCAACGACCATGAAAACGCCTGTTCGCCCTGTTTCTAGAAAATTGGTAGGTACCTGCTACCGTCTTTTAGCGTTAAAGCCAATTTGATTTTTTACCTGGGTTTGAGTTAAAGACCTTTAAGTGGCTAAGATGGCTTTGAAGAGACTGTGTTTCCTTTTACTGATTACTTTCTTGTGGTTCGAGGAAACAGATGGTAAGTTCCACTGACATTTTTTTAGGCTTAATCACGGTTAAAATATGAGTATACGGCTTAGCTTGAAGATTAATAAGGAACTTTTCTCAACAGCTGCCACGATTTGTCCAGGCTTTTGTGTACCACAGGATTTGTGCCGATCTCGAAGTGGGAAGGTATTGGGACTGTGCAAAAACGGTGGAATTTGCTGCGAAGGTGCGAGACAGGTCTTTCTAACTGTTATTCGTACAGAAGTTAAGTTTGTTTGCAGGGATAAACAAAACTTTGATTTAATTGACACACCTGAGAGTGCACCATTGTACCGTGGACTGATCGCTTGTGTTTTGTAATTTGGGATGATGAAAGCGATTCTTTGAATTTCGTTTCAGTGAAAGAAGTGAACAGGAATAAGACAGATTGCGGTAAAGTCGTGGTCGCACCAGGAGGACAAAGCTTTCTTACTTTCACCTCACCAGACTACCCGTCATATTCCCGTGGAAGCTTAATCTGTTCTTTCGAAGTCAATTTGAACCCTGAAGTGGTGGCTTTGAAACTTGACCTAGTGCGGTTTGAACTAGAGGGCAGCATGACCGCTCCAGGGAAATACGGCAAGCCGGGAGGTGGTTGCGATGCGGACATGTTCTTCATCAAAGGATTCTCAGACTGGATGACGGACCCTAGGTGCGGCCAGCTTAGCGGGTATTCCGGTATGCCAAAGTTTTGTATGTGTTATAATGACTGTCTGTTTCGTTACCATGGTAATCGTTTTGCATCGAGTCATTACAGTAACAAGGAGTTTTTTCACGGTTGCAGCTATCGTTGACCTCGAACCTGGAGAATTCCCGGAGAACAAAGTCACGATGCTCTTCATTACATCTAGCAAACTGTACCGCTGGAAGATTCGCGTTGATTCAGTAGTGTCCCGGCAAGTTAAAAAATCAGGCTAGTCTTCCAATTCCGTGTTACCATAGCAACAATAAAATGTCATTTTGCAACAATGAAGTAACTGTAGTTCTGAATTGAACTTGAATGCTGTTCACTCACAGATCTCTGCTACAAGACTAGAATGAGCCAGTGGTCAAAATCACCTCACTACAAGGCTTCACTCCCGGTACCTCAGCCCAAGGTCAATGTCGGAAACACCACCAAGAAATCAACAACTTCAAAAGCCTTCCGAGTACCATGGGAAACTTGGGTTTTTAGTGAAAGTGTGAGCGAATTGTGCGAACATCACCCATCCTCACGATCACGACCCAGAAGGATTTGTAAAGCCACCATTGTGGACGACAGACATGTTTTGACCTCTTTCACCTGTATGCTTGGATTCATTGGAGTGCCAGTACCCACTCTGAAGATTGTCCGCGGCTCACCTTGTGATTCTAACATTTCCTTTGTGTACACAGCAGAAAAAGTCTTTTTCCACTTCAACTACATTGCATCCCTGAATTCCAACGATGTGGCCATGATTCGAACCAAGCAACCAATCATGTTCAATGCCCTATCGCAGCCAATCCCAGTCTGGACTTTACTAAACCCAGTCAAGGGTTTGAGCAAGCTGACAACCTCGCTGAAAAAGCAGACCAAGGTGACTGTATCAATACACAGTCAGATAACACCAGGACTGAGTTTCCCAAGCTTTCACAATAGGTCGTCCCTGGTGACTCACCTCAACGCCCAGACTGCCGTAAGTACGACGGCTGGGTTATGTTCCTACGGCTTCGCCTGTAAATTGGGCATGACTTTCGAATCCTTCGTGGAGTTTCAAAAATCATCGGATAAGTACAAGAACGTGGTGGAGAAATCCACCTGTTTGTGGCTATCTTCCTTGAAGTCTCGTAACTCAATGTTGTCAGTTTCCGGCGTGGAGATTCTTCCTTTGGAGCTTCCGTTTGAGTCCGTCCCGTACTTACGTCAAGGAACGGCGCTATTGCGTTACGAAGACATCAGAGGCAACGATGTTGCTTATTTGCACGGAATCTTGACGTCTGTACAACTAAATGTAATTGCAGCAGCACGCGCAAGCGGCATCGACCATTGGAGAACCAAGAACCACGAGGGATTGATCAGTTTGGTAGATTCTATTGCAGTATTTGTAGACTTAAGTCACTATAGGAGATGGCTCCTTCTTTCAATATCATAGCAATGATAAGACAAAAATGCAGGTTTGGAGCTCAAAAGAGTTTAGACTTGATTTGTAGAACATAAATTCATTAGTCAAGAAATACATCGTTAATGCCAATTAAATACTTTGGAACTGCATTTAAATTCAATGCCGTGAGTTCATAAGAATTTGACGCCTGTCCTTCAGACTTATCGCACTACCAATCAATTCAATAATGATTGTGTTAGGTAATTTCGACTAGGACTTAAAAGCTACTGACTTGATTGCTTCATCTCTATGGGTTTTCTCTATTAACGTTGGCAGTGTACAGCGCTGGCACATTGCCGGCGGGTTGCCACAGGCAGGTAAGAACATGTGAACCACCTGTGGTTCCTACGCTATAAGCGCAACCCACACTTGTGGTTGATGCCCAAATCATTTGCGAGTATGCGTGGGTCGCCCTGTCGTAGCCGAAGAAGAAATCGTTCCCTCGTTGAAGGTATCCTCCGAACCAACCAATGGTGGGATCAGTGTGTGAAATGGCATCACGTATGCCGTCAATTGCGTTAGGGGCTGCGTTAACGTTGATGGTCTCTCCGTAGCCATTCGCTGCTGCGGCAGTGCAAGGAAACCATGACGCCGGGTCTGTGTCACCCGTTACGGCACGGTCTTCGGCGCACAGTGAAGCTATGAATGCCAGCTGAAAGAGAGAGAGACGAGGTGGTGAGTAATCAGCATGGCTTGATGAATGATCACTTGTTTCCATGGCAACATCTAATTGCAATAGTGACTTGCAAAACGGGACTTGAAACAGAGGTACTTACGTTCGTGTCGTAGGTCACGGCAGGTGTGTTTTGATGCTGAGCTCGGAAGGAGTTAATTAGCAAAAGTGCCAAGTCATCCGCTATCCACGTAAACAAAAAAACTTTCAATTATATTTTTGCATGTCACGATTAGTTCCCGATTGAATGAACGGGCAGGCACTAGGTCGCTATATCGTATAAGATTGAGTTTCCGAACAATTAAAAGAATGAAGGCTAAGTACCAGCAGCTCTGGATTCCAAGTCCAAGACACTGTCCGAAAGATCAACAGGGCTTGACCTGAAATAAAAAATTATTAAAGGAAACTCAATCTCATAGTCGCACATATTCCAACTGCAATACAGGGCGATTATTAGATCATAAAATTATATTTTCAAAAAACTATTCTTCTCACCTAACGATGACAGGGAAGACCAGCAGGGCCGCTAGCCCAAACGTACAGAAATGATACAGCATGCTGAATCTCAATTGGACTGGAATTTTAGTAAATTGTCAGTTTTTTAAAAAGCTCCAATAGTTGAATGACGAGAAATTGGCTTTGACTGATCAAAGAAAGCTTTAGAACACAAGTTTTGACGAAATGCTCCCAAGGTCAGCTGAAGGGAAACGCTATCTATCTTGTTAAGCGGCGCATTTCCCAAAGGGCTACGCAATCTAATCTCTTGAATCTAAAGTATTTGAAATACAGTTAATCAATATTCCATGTATGGATTTCCTTTAACACTCGTCGGCTATTCCTGGAAACCACGCCTGACACGAAAACATAATTAGGAATTTTTGCGTTTTCGTGATTAATTACAAAGGACTGGATTACAAGTGCTGACAAAAAATGACAGAGTGACCAATTTCGCGTAATGCCATTTACTGCCTCTCATCCGGGTCAGCCCTTTGTCACGTCCATAATCAAACAAGGACTTGACTTCAACAGCGAAACCTTATATTAACACAGCATTAACTGTACCAGAATGGCCTGCTCCTTTCATTCTGTTGCCTTGCTTATTTCCGCCTTAGCCCTTAAATATTTGATAATGTTGCGTAAATGCCTCAATTATAAAGCTATGCACCTGGACAAGATCCCACGGTGTTTTCTCATCGGTCATATTTTAGAACTAGAGGCACTATTGTACCGTGTTGCAACTTCCATTCACATTCACTGGCTTTCATGTGCCTTAAATATTTACACTTGGTAGGAAGTTTTTATTGGTTCCAGAATCCAATTAAGACGACGGTACAACGCCTTTCTGGGTCTTCTGCCTGCATGAAAAGGTCTAACTGATGAAGCGGATGTAAATTGTGATGACTCAATTCCTTCAGGCCGATATGTCAAGCATGTATTTTTGACAAGCGTCGATGATGAAGGTCGTAATTGAAAGCCCTAGTGAAAAGTTTCCAGTGTCCTCGTGAAGTTCTAGTGACACAGCAACCTTTCTATTTTAAGGGATTAATATGACGCTATCCGGCTCAAGACCCAAGACAAAAGATTCTTTCTCCATAAAATTTATCATAACAACTCTTACAATTGGCGTGCTATCCAGTTTCAGTGATGCAAACATCCTATCCGTGTTTGATGGGGTCAATTTTTCGGTATGGGGTGTGCAAACCGTAATTGTTTACACGGATGACATCAAGTCTTTGGATGTTGTGCCTTTCCTCATTAGGGAATCTCAGACCATGTTTGTGCAACTCATTTATCAGAACTCAACTGATTTTGCTGATTTTGTAGTTCGCATCGATGCTGATCATAGCACGGCAGTGATAGTAGACATGTCTTTAAATAATCTTCGAAGAGGACTTGATGAGGTAAAACATGTTGAAAATTTTACTGGTAGTTTTATACAAATCTTTCTGAAACTTTGCCAGCTTTCTCAATGTCATTGTCTAAAAGAGAATAATAGCGAAATGCAAATCCATAATTGCATGATTCTGTTCTAGCTTTCGCTCTATCTTCACAGTTTGGACACAACGCGTATAAACGGGACCCTCTTATGGGACCCTATGTACTTCGTTCTCTGGCCTATGGAACCCTTAAGTCTTAGCAACAACGCAATGGAAAATGAAAAATTTTCAACGTTTTATGACTTTTTAAGAACATTTGCCTCGAATTTTTCCTTCAATAGTGACGTTTACTGGATCCGTGAGGAGCAGTCCAAAGACTTGGGTAGCAGCATAGAAGCTGGAAACAAAATTAACACGAGTGGCACTAACTTGCAAGCGGAGTTATGGGAAACGTATGGGATTAAGTCCATGCCATTTGTGAAAAAAGTATGTGCACCCATCATCAAGAGTTGTTTTACATCCCTCCTTCGATGGAAACTGGAACGGAGGAAAAACTTCAACCGAGTGCCCATCATAGCCACTGCAGTGGTAAGGTCCTTCAAAAGAGTCATGCATTAAACTTGCTAGCATTTAATTGATGCTGGAGTTCAATTCTACTGGCATTTTGAACTAAAATTGAGAATAACCTTAGGCCGATCCGGTTTACTCTCATGAAGCAAGCTTCATCACCATGGAAGACGGCACGGTCCGTCTGCAAGATGGCGGCTCAGTAGTAGAGTACTATCATTTGATGAGAGATCGGTTGAATTTCACGTGAGTAATTGTTGTGTAGACTACCTGATCTGATAACATTCATTTCCAGCAGGGGTGTATAAGACTCCATGCACTGGATCTTGTTCGCATCAAAATGATTTTTATCATGGACTGATTTTGGTACTTTGCTTACATGCGTAACTCCACGTAAGGGAGGGCTCACTTATCGGCGAATATATGCTAGAAGGAGAGGAAAATTCGACGGTTGAAGAAATGCAAATTTACTTATACGATGGACGTGCAGACGTTGCGATCACCGAATCTGGAATTGCTCAAAATAAGGCCGAAATCGTTCATTTTTTGCATGCCACAACAGCCAATCGGCTGAAGGCAAGCTTGTCTCACGTGCCATCAACCAAGCGGAGATTCTTTCTAGAGCCATTTTCGCGAGACGTTTGGCTCGCCATCTTAGTGTACTGCTTCCTTTTCGCAGTTTCCATGACAACGGCCAAGAGACTTAAGCCACGGTGTTTTTATCACAAAGTCCGAAGACTGGCTCATACTCTGTCCACCGGGTATCTCAGCTTGGTATGGGCCATTGGAACGCTGTGCCAGCAAGGTAAATACTCGAGCTAATGTGCTTTCTCTTTTGTTGTTTGCTGGACGCCATGCATAAAGATCTGATCCAATGCTAACTTTTTGTGCAGTCACATTTTATTAAGTGACTCCTTATGCCTTTCAGGTTGGCACAAATGGCCGAAGAGGTATCCCTTGAAGTTACTAATTGTTGTCGCATCTTCAAGCGGATTCATGATTTTAACAGCTTACTCGGCCCAGCTAACATCCCAACTGGCAGTGAAAGCTCCAACTGAGGTCACGTTCGAGAAGCTTCTTAACTCCTCCTTCACTTACTACATAGAAAATGATTTCGATTTTCCTGCGGATGAAACAAAGGTAGGTAAATTAGATCAAGGTGATGAGTTAATTATTGACTACGCCAGACTGCCGGACGCCCTGCTCTAACTTCCGACTCCATTTTACAGTACAGTGTACGGAAGACCATCTTGTACGGCATCATAGAATCCGTCCCTTTAGTTCGTGGATTGCTCAATGAACCAAAAAAGGCATTGATCTCCTACCCTGAATTCTTCTACGCTGCAACTGTTCGATTTGGCAACATGTCAGAGGCCCAACTCTGCGAATCGTTCACCAGCATACCTACGAGCTATTACCCGGTTCCTTGTGCTATGGCTGTGAGGAAGTGGTCACCTTTGAAGGACCTACTGAACAATCTGTAAGTTGGCGTCTTTTGAATTGTAGTGAGCCTAGCATGCGCATTGTAGCCAATTAATACTGAAATTAACTATTCTGTTTGGAATTGTCAGCATACTTCGATCGTATCAGCAAGGAACTTGGCACCGGACAAACCAGGTTTACGGCAAAAAAACGGAGCTACGGTGTGAGGCTTCCGCGGCTGTCGTGCCTCAAACCGTCGGAGAGCTGACTGTGGCTTATGGGGCCCTTCTTGTAGGGTCTGCCGTTTCGCTTACGTTTTTTTGTATCGAAATCCTGTGCTATCAGTGCAGCTGGGCGAGGAATGCAAAGTCTAGCATGAGTTTTCTGTCGGATAAGGCAATTCAAGCTATTGCTGCTATAAATCTTAAATAATGGCAACACTGCGTCGGTTTAAATGTGCTCACTGCAGGAACATTTCTTTTCAACGGTATCAAAGGCATGGGGAAAGATAATGATGAAATAATGTCAATTAATTATGTAGTGGAGAGCAGTGCAAAGACAAAACATTAACAGGGGTATTAGCTAAAGAAATATGTGGAATAAAGTCAAGCCTTCTTAGATGAGCTGTTGGACATTTTTTCCATGATGATTTCTACTTGGTCCTTAGCCTTAATGCGACTTTGAGATCCTTATCGGCCTTGATATTTCCAGGTGCGTTGTCAAATCTTAGTGGCACAAAAGTATTTGGACAAGGAAGAATGTCAAAGTTCTTCACCAACTGCGCTATAGCAGCTTTAGCCTCTATCAAAGCAAACCTCATGCCTACGGAAAGAATTACTTGAATTAAAGCCAACAAATTATCAATGTTAAGTAAGGTGTAAAGTATCCCACGTGAAAATCAGAACCTACCAATGCAACCCCGCGGTCCGTGTCCGAACGGCATGTAAGCGTAGGGGTGGCGCTTCTGCTTGTTTTCCGGAGCGAATCTTTCAGGATCAAATTTTTCAGGCTCTGGAAAGTATTTTGCGTCCAGGTGAATTCCGTAAATTGGGATTGCAACAAGCATTCCGGACGGCAGCACCAGGTCCGTGTCAGGGACGACGTAGGTCTTGGTAACCTTCCTTTCAGTCCTGGTGGCCACGGGGTACAATCGAAGCACCTCTAATGAAGGGCAAATACACGGTTTTTTCACGCCTCCACTCGAAAAATTTTGAATTTCATCAAGGTCTGTAGATTAGGCTTACCTGACATAAACATGTCCAAGTAGGTCATTTTAACCACCCCGTCATAGGTCACCTGGCCTCCGTACTCTCCTGTCACCCTTTCCACTTCATCTCGTACTTTCTTCTGCAATTCTAAATTCGTGGCCAAATTATAGGCCGTGAGGGTCATCAACGACTCTGTCGTGTCAAATCCTCCGAAGAAGAAACTCAAGCTATTGGCGACGATTTCTCCGTCAGAGATGTTTGTCATTGTCTTGGTCGCTGATTGAATCTGGGCATCTTTCTCAAACGTATCCAATTCATCCGCACCCTCATCTTTCGACTGTTTTCCACTAATCGTGTCTATCAATGCTGAGAGGAAGTCCGCGTATTTGGACGGGTCCTCTCGGCGAGCAGCCATGGATCTTCTAATGATTGACTTGAAAAACTCAGTGCTCTCCACGTCAAGGACTGAAAGCCCCAACGCCTTGGAGACAAATGGAACAAAGATGGCCAAAATGGTCTTGATAGTTCGAAGCAAGCTGAAATTTTGCATTCTCCTTCCCATCTTCATAAACATGGATTCGTCATCCATCAAACAGCTGCTTTCTATGCCGAAGGCAGTTGCTGCTATCACGTCCATGGTGTAACGTCCGAACAACTCGCGAAGATTGAGGTCAAGGCTTCCGGTTTTCCGTTGCTCTCGCTCCACAAACTGAACCAAATGCTTCATACAAGTGTCAAGATGAATGAACATTTTTCGGATTTTTGTCGTGGTGAAAGTAGGGCTCATAGCACTCCGCATATCCTTCCAGTCCTGCCCTTTCATGTTGAACAAAAACTTGTCGCTCAGTTCGTCCCCCACGGCAAAAGTTCTCCTGTCGACGAAGTGCTCAAAATCTTTGATGTAAATCCGCTTGATGAGGTCCAAGTCCCTGATCATGATTCCCGGGTTACCGAACTCCATAAACCCGATGTACGGAGCGTCCTTGTGTTTTCGGTAGTAGAAGAGGTCCATGTCCGTAAGCCTGGTTTTGCCGGTGACAATTTCTAGAACTGGAGCGACCTCTGTCGGTATGGCGTACGGAACGCCGAGTTTCTTCCAGTTATGCATTTTTGTAATTGAAGTAGTATGTGACTAGCTTGTAGAGAATGAGGCCGACGGCGGCCGCAAATAGAAATTCCACTAACATTTTATAATACAGGTGGAAATTCAGACAAGTCGTTAAGGATAATTCAATAAGAACTTGAAAGAAATCTTTAAGGTAGATCCTTTCCTACTGGTACAGTGTACAGTCCGGCCTCTGTGCACTGGTCTAGCACCGATTATTTTTCAGGAGCAAAATAAATTGTATCTATGGCTTGATGAATAGGTGCGGAATTCGTCGGTCATATGCAATTTGTACCTCGTAAGTCAGCACTTGTGCCAGAGCCGAAGAAAATGAACAAAAGCAGCGTAATCAGAAGAACGGCGATCAAGTGTACGAAAAGACCTTGACGTTTTTTATCAACAGGGCGCGAAGTAAATTCAAGGTGAGATAAATCTTGGACAATTTGTATCTGCAGCTGTATGCATAGGCACATTCCAGCTCATCCAAACAACTTGACAAGCCTTTACGTATGAGCCGACCAATGAGAACCTGCGTATCTGTCTGAACGGGATAATGATAGCTATGTCATTCATGCTTCACCCAAATGACAAGGACAAAAAGAGCAGAGACGAAATTGAAAGCTTTTATTTTCGTGACAAGAAAGAAGGCGCATTCTTTTACATTTTACACAACAACTTGAAAGTCATATTAATCACAGATCACATTGAAACTCCAGAACCAGCTGACCATAGAGCTGGGGATGTTCAAGTTCACAGTCACAGCTTCATCATTAATTACCCATGCCGTTCCCGGATAGAGACTTTCAACCCCCTCTTCGGCTTGAGTTGGCCGGGAACGTTATCAAATTGAAGTGGAACCCAAGTGTCCTTGCAAGGGCTGACTTCAAAGTTTTTGACTAAATGAGCGATAGCTGCTTTGGCTTCAACAAGAGCGAACCGAATGCCTACCACAACATGACCAAGGTTAGGGTTTTGCTTATTTGGTTTCTTGCGCATGCTCGAAAGCAAACACTGGTGATCATCCATTGATAATGATAATTAAAAACACTAGATAATAGACACTTACCAATGCAACCTCGTGGTCCATGTCCAAAAGGCATCCATGCATAAGGATGGCGTTTTTGCGTATTCTCGGGACTGAACCTCTCAGGGTCAAACTTCTTGGGATCTTTGAAGTACTTCTCGTC
>VRMD01001989.1:0-14702 GCA_009872375.1 Sminthurides bifidus | reverse complement strand
AGGGCTGTTGTTGATTTGAAAGCCTTTACTGATTCATTTTTCAGTAAATGACACAAATTATTTGTGGCATTAGAAAATGCAAGTTTTTGGTTTCAAATCTGTTACTTTGCTAGAAGACCTCATTTCTCATAGTGGAACTCCTGGCTGTCAGACCTATGCTAACTGGAATCAAAGCTCCAGTCCATTGACCTTGCTTATATGATGGAAGAGCGCGAGAACTGAGGATTCATCCCGATTTTCGTGAACTAAGCCAGAAAAACAGACTTTTCTCACCGTGGAGACTCGATATCAGGGACTTGGAGAAAGTTCGAAGACTTTGGCTTCTGGGGAGAATGTAAAGTAGGAACAGCACGCGCCAGTAGTTCCGCCACTGGCACTTGTGGAGATCCAAACCCGGTGGAGATCCCGTACAGCATTTCCTGGAACACTCTGGAAACAAAAACAAGTTGCTTCACCAGCTTGTACTTCGCGGAGCAATTACGCCTGGAAGGATGACATTATCATCCTGCCTCCATTATTATGACAAGGCGTGAGTGAGCATCCTGAAGAACAACTTTCATTTCTCTTCACTGCATCCCTGAATTTCCTCTTATTTCGTTTCAATTTGATGACACTGGAACTGTACTTTGGTGACTGGGTGAATATTCTCCTGAGTGGATATCCTTTCCGGTTACTGCTTCAAGCATCTCCACTCGTGTGCCATTCTGCCTAAGGAATTGCTCGAGTTTTTCCTGGGTCCGTAATAACTGAGCTGTCACTCGCAATTATGTCATGCTCATCTTGAGCAGCTTGACTTTCTCTTCGCACGGATAATTAATTTCAGCAGCATCCTCTCTCCGTCGAGTAGGAGCCCGTCCTTGTTGAGTCACACTCTGTGGAATTATTCTAGAATGCTTTCAATCACGATGAGAGAATCATCATCCTTATTGAAGGATGAGACTGGAATGGCTAACGGAGTTGTGCATTTCTGCGCCGTTGTTGGCACTCCTCTAACTACTTGGTAAGAATGGTGTGAATCAAAGAGTAGCAGAATGACAAATTGGATCTTGTCTTCCTATATGTCCTTTTGAATATGGGATTTGAGCCTGGGCTGGCTTCCACGCCAGGAGAGTTCTCACGGTCAAAACCTCGTTGCTCTTTCAATTGAAGGCAATCAAGGATTTCCATTTCCTTGCTCATTTCACGGATTCATTCCAGAGGTACGGGAGATGAACAAGCAAGTGATATAAATCACGTAAATCGGATTCCATTCGAATTTCCTCAACTTGTTTTTCCCTTCGCGGGCAAAATAAAAACACTCATGGCAAGCGACCAGGCCTGGAATTCTAAATAAAGCTGGACGGTGAAGATTACAAGCGATTTAATGCACCGTGGCATGTATTCGTACTGGGTTTGACGGAATGCAAAATGGTGGGATTTCCTCTTCTTTCTACCCTTTGTTTGTAATGAAAATAGCTTTCTGGTGAAATACAGCCCGGGTTCCTGGCTCTGACCCCGGGCCAGGAGGCAAGCTACGAAGTTAAAGCTGACTTTGACCGGATCACACGCGCTTGAGATCGTAGACTCTCCTTGCTGGTATTTTTTCTGGCCCAATTAATGAAAGCTTTTGTAACTGAAGTTCCAGGTTTGTGCTCATTGTGTTGTAGATCACTAGAAAGCTTTGTCCTTCGGCCGCTTTCTCCGACAAATGGAAAAGTTTCATGTTCCCTTACCTTGAGCGAACGCCGAGTATGGCTCGGACGCCAAACAACTTGCTTTTTTGTTTCCCTTGGCCGACGAGAAAGCTCACGTCAAAGAGGACGAGTTGAGGGTCTTGAGTATTCAAAAAGTACTTGGTGAAGTCCTTGGCTAATTGGTCATAACCTGCTGGTCAACGAAGAGGTTTCAATCAATTGACTGTTCTTCATGTTATGTACATGCTACTGAATTTGCTTCATGTAACTGAAATCTTTCTGTGGGTTTCTTACAGCAACTTTTTACTTGGGAACTTTCACAAATTACGTTAACATCTTGGAACTCCGTCTTACCTTCAAACTGGTCTCTGACAGAGTCCAGGAGTGGACTAGACGGTCTCATGTGGCCAATTGGTCTCCAGGATCCCCGTCTGTAAAAAAAATGTAAAGGGTTTGTTTTTACACCGGTGAAAGCACTCATGGTAGACAAGGCGCCGGCACAATCTTTCTAAAAATGTTCCTGGGAGAAAATACGCACAAGGCTGAGAGGCTGCAGGCTACAGAAGTGTATTTCTCCTCTATCTCTGTTTGTTATTGTAGCTTCGGGTCCCCTGTTTCGTAGATAAGGTTATTTTATCTTTTGTGGATCCTGTTTTACTCTTGGCTGGAATCTCATAATAGAAAAATTGATTCAGTGCGATGATTAAATACAGCCATAGGCATAAGTATGAGGGAGCACAATCCAAGTACTTCACCTGCTTCCCCATAAACCTGAGAATCTCTCAAGATTACTCGGGAGAAGATTCCTTTGAGGCAAAAACCCAAGTCGGAGGAACGGAGTTGCTCATTCAGTGAGTGAGTATTCGCTAAATCGATTTGCACAAATCCCTTAAGATCATCCCGATCGATAAAAAGATAACAATGAGCAGCTCTCTTGGAGCGTTACTGAATTACAAGCGTAATAGAAAATACAAACTTGATGCTCTCAACTGCTCTGGGGTCCTCTTCTCTTTCTGGAACAGCTTCTTCGAGAGATTACGAGACTGGGAAATAAAATAGCACAGACATGGAACTGGAAGCATGGAGAAATTCATGGAATGTATGCACTGCATGCTGCTTTTCTTATTGCAAAACCCCTGAAGCAAAACAGCAGCGTGAGGGAAATTCTGTACCGGGAAAGCATGGATTTCTGTTTTCCCTAAGCCTCTGCAAAAATTCTACCGGGTGCATGGATCGTCGACGACTGTGCTCCTCCTGCTCTTTAAATGCCCCTAGCGTCGAAACGGTTCGGAGTTTTCAAAAACCGTTTGCACCACAATTTTTCTCGTGCCCGAATTACGTAGGCATGTCGAACTTTACTTTCTTCGTGAAGGGAATTCAAGTCTTTTACATGTAAGAAAGATAAATGATGCCCAGGTAACAAACTCACCTGTAAGGCTTGGGTATTTGTCCAGTCTCCGCATGATTTTGCAAATTGGCGACGATATCCTCCAGCATCTGCGACCTCGTCCGCTCCTGCATGCGTGCGAATTTCGGCGCAGAGTACGACGCCCGCTCCCCATTGACAATTTTTGTCAGGATCCATTCTCGGAACATGGGTCCCTGGAATTCAAGATTCAACACGGTGTTTGTAGTATCATCCACTGTGGCAATTTCCAAGAAAAGAAACTTCGCCTCCACACACAGACAGACACATGGCAGGGACAGTCTTTTGTGACAGCGGTTTCTCTCAACTCCTCAGCCCGACCAATCTGCCTGTCAGGCTCAACAAGTACGTTGGGAAAGTTAGCAGTTACAAGAAGCATGTCAAGGACAGTCCTTAAGTGTTCTTGGCAGCGTGAGTGAGTAACGAAAAAGGTTTAAATTACATGCACATCCCTCCAAGTCAGTTACATGTTCACATTGGAAGAAACAAACTCAGCAAGTCATTCAGTCAAGGAGGAGGAGAAGAACTTGCTTTCCCTGCCTCCCCTCCTGCCATTGCTTTCCCTACTTCCCCGCTCTCATCCTTAAAAGTGTTCCCTTGTTTTCTTGAGTAATCCCAAAAATCAAATATTTTCCCTTAGAAATCCTTCGTGGAACGATACCAACTAAATGACGGGCGGAAAGAGCTTGGCGGAGCCGGGCGTTTAACAAGTAAGTGCGACTCGTATGAAGAGAAAAAAATCACCACTTTCAACAAGACCTCACTCTCTTTCCACTCACAGCCTTCGAACATCCGGCAGAAGCCCTTGGAAGAACTACGTCCACACCGCCGTTTAAATTCTCCAAAGCCATAAAAGATAGCACAAGATTTATGCACGGATCTGAGCAATGTTGCCACTTCCAGCGGACGAATGGCTGGAACAGACATGAGCGGTTCTGATACATGATTCACCAGGCAGTCGATGGAGGAAATGTAGGCCAGTCTTCACTCCAACCCTCATCAATTATTGAACGAATTTTACAGCGAGCCAAACGACAGCTACTCTTAAACGGATCGTGGATTTACAAGTCAAAACTCTTTGTTCGCTAATGGCCCGGAGATTTTTCCAAATCGTTTCTTTCTCAGCTTCCTGTCTGTGGTTTTCAGCTGGCAGTTCCTCCGCTCACTCGCCCTTTTCAACGGAAGCTATTAACCTACATGGCTCTTTTCTTCTTCATTTCCTCCAATCGAGGTAAGCCAATAAAATTCCGGTTCTGCTCAACCTGTTGGCTCCGGTTTCCGGAGCTTGTAGCATTTTTTCCGTATCTCTTTATTCCTTGGCCTTTCTTTTCAATCCGCCATTTTCTCAGGTTCTAACTGCCTAGAATTGCTAGCTTGGGCAGTAGCTCTTTCTTACTTCTCTTGCTCAGCTCCTACGTTCACTACGTTGGTGTAGCACAGTTGTAGACTAATTGCGATGGAACTCATAGAAACCATAGCTGTGAGCTCAAGCAGCAGAGGAGTAGGTCAATAGTTGCAAGACAGAGGCTTAAGACTAAAGATTGAGGACACACTTTCTCTTCTCACCTTGTCAAACACGGATTGCTCCCAGAGGTAGGGTTTGTAAGCCCCGACCTCGTCCCTCGTAATGACTGAGACTTCGTAGCGGGTTGGCTTCCTTTTGAATCTTGGACCTGTCCTAACGACGATGAATGTGTGGAGAAAATGACTTTTGATGCAGGAGGGAGAAAATGGCGTATTATCAGCTTCCAGGAACACAACACAGACGATGTCGTTTCCGATGTGCCTCTTCCGTTGGAGCTTGAAAGAGAAGAAGAGAGAAATATATAGAGAAAAACATGAAATCAAGATCAATTTTCTTCCGGTCCAACCAACAACAGCCGTCCTTTGACATTTACTCTAAAACGGAACAAGGGTAGGGAGAAATACGACGCTTTTTCGTCCTTTCATCGCCCTCGTCCCTTTCTCTTTGCAACGCTAATGGGAGACATAGAGTGACAGCGAAAATGGAATCGAATTTCGCCCACCCCGAAATTCCATTACAAAAACCGCAATCTTGTTCAAAACAGTCAAGTTCAATAGCAGAACAATCTGTGAAACTACATCTGGTCTTATATCAGTCCAGATTTTTGTCAGTATCCTATTCGAAACTTTTGAACTGCACTCTCTCTTCCGTAACGAAAAGATAGCTGACCATTGAAGACTGCTGGATGCTAAACCAAAATGGCGAATGGGAGGATTTTATCAATCACAGAATCAGATGGAAGATTCAACAGCCTTGATACAATCCTGACAGCTGTTACGCTTTTTATGCTTTGTTGTACCGTTACTTTTGTTTTTTAAGCATTCAACAGAAAAGGAGTTCAGGGGACATACCTTCTGAGGGTCGTTTTTCTCGTAGGGAAGGAGCGTTGACACATGGAACATGATCTCGATTCCCCTCCAGTGGGTGTAACTGGAGTACAGTCCTGTGAGGTCATGGACAGTGTCAAGTCCCCCCTTGTATTTGTCGAACCCCTTAAGTCGCACTTTTTCTCCGAGGATTTGCATGAATTCGTCGAACAGGGGGCTGTTCTCGTTGTTATCCAGGATCTCCTCCTCGGTGTACTGACCTTCCTTGACGTAAATGACGCCGACTTTCAATTCGGATTTTATAAAAACCTGAAAAGGAATTTCAAAATGTTAGTTGCAGCAAAATGGGAGGACTACTTGGGTACGAATGTAGCTTGGATGCTGGTAGCACAGAAACGAGTTATTCAAAGCCGTTTCAATAATCCGCATCAACGAGCACTAATGACAGGGCCGAGAGAAGTGACAAAAATAGATTATTTCAAATATACATCATTTCATAAGTACGCGGGTATAATTGTCAATTCCAGCTCCGTTTCTCCCGGCCAGATACCATGTCCATGCTCGTTGCTGGCAAAGCTAGTTGGATGGATGCATGCAGGCTGATGTGAAACATAAAAGGAAACTGGTTCAACACATGTAGACTACAAGTACTGGAAACAAAGGAGAGAGCATGTGCTTTATTCTCTGGAACAAAAAGCATAACGGCTACATCTCGGTTTGCAGCCAGCCAGGCGGTCTGGCAGACAGTAATGATCTGAAGCATGCACTTGAGTTTCGATGGTATGGCGTGGGAGGAAGTTAAGCACACGCAGTAAAGTCAATTCAAGGGAAGCGATGGGCAGATCAGGGGAGAAAACTGGCTTTCTCCCGTAAGTACGGCAATAAAGTTGCCTCAACAACCCTGAAGCTGGAAGAGGCCTCCGTTCTCCCATGAGCCGAGCTATTGTGGCTTACACGCCGCATGTAAGAGGGGCCTAATGGAACGGCCTCCCGCCTCCCACCCACGCATTTCATCTGTGCCAAATATACTTGAGAGACTTTCTCCAAGAACTTGTTGTTCCTCTTTTCTAAGGGGGAAATACGACGCGGGGGGAGGAATTTCTCCTACTCGCTCCTGATTCTTGGAATGCTAGAATTGCTCAATGGCTGTAGGCGAGTAGTTGCGTAATAAAAACTGATACAAAATAGCATGCAGAAAAGTGGACTGAACGAGGACAAGGCTGAAGACGGCATGAGATTTAAAACGAAGATGCAAAAGATTGACGAAAGCACGGCGGTTCAAAGCGATAATCACTTTATGACTCACCTGATCTAATTTGAGCAGTTCTTCTGGTGTATCCGGAAGCTGTCCTAGGGTAAGCGGTGGATTTAAATTGTATTTCTTTTCCCAGGGATCGGACCACTTCTTCTCGGTTATATCGATCCGCAAAGACGCAAGATGCCGGGATGAGTCCATGTACCGTGTAACTAATAGCTCGGACGAGTATTCTGTAAGTAAACCAAGGTTTGTTTGTAGGTCTGCCTCTTATGATACGAGCTGATTATTTAAAACTTGAGCTCATGTCTTCACCGTGAAGGGACACTTACTTCAGGCAATAACCCAAATCGGGTACGAAGAAGGGGATAGAGGGACCACATTAGCCCCAAGTTCGATATGCAAGTAAGCGTTCGTTCGATAAAGACCGCAGCTTGTTATAAATCCTGACGGGGTAAAGTGGTCTGACAAGGGAGAATTAAAGAAACTTGCTTCCTTTTCTTCAGACCGTCTATTACTTTCATATGAACGGAAGCTAGGCAGTTGTGAAGAAGCCAGAAACTTCGCTTCATCCAGGCCCCGAGGCAACCGCTTCTTCCTCTAGTCTTGAGCCAGAAGATTTTCCACGGCCCACCATTCCAACGTTGTTAATTAAAGTTTTATTGAATTACCGCGTCTAAAATTATTACCTTCCCTCCAGCTGTCACAGGGTGGCTTAAGTGATAAAATTTCATGCTCAACTGCTATTTTTAGGGTCTGTAGAAAGTTAATTGCGGCATGTATCTTCACGCCAACCACTAGCACAAGCAGGGCCAGTGATCACAGGCCGTAACTACTGAACCAATCGGCTAACGAACTCAGAACCACTTCCGTCAAATTCACCATCCTAAAATACGGCAATTAGCCTCGCTTAAAGCCAAAACTTTGCAAAAATTTTCGCCAACCTGGGTTTTAATGCGTTAGAGTCCACCCTACACCCAATGGTAGTGCTCAAGTCTCTGTCGCATCACATCTCAAGATGGAGACGAAGGTGGAAAAAGTCGACCCAACAATATCAAATCCCACCTGCCAAACTCACAAAAGGACTCGTCTGCATGTGAAGCAGACGCGGGAGCTGCTGGAGGAATTCAAACTTATTTCTCACGCTGTGTCTGTGAACTTGATCTCACTAGAGTTTACCGCACCTTTGCTCTGTGTCGGACACAAAGCGAGAGAAGGAGAAGACTTGCCTAGTGACTTTTGTACTTGAGCTCATATTTCTTTGGAGAGTTCCCAAACCGGTTCAACATCCTGTGAACCAAATGCCCGACGTTCCAATGGGAAAGAGTCGATCCTACCTACAGAGTTGATTCGAAATAACTTTCACCGCTCTCCCCATCACCTGATTCCGTAAAACTAAAGGATCAAAAGATCTTGGTTCTTGTGGGTCTAGCAGGAGTACCACGTTTCACAATTCTGGGAGGAAATCTACATTCCACCCTGCAGCATCAAGTATACCAAATCGGCTTTTCTCTTGGAGGGTTTTTATACGGCTCTTCTCAATACCGCATCCACTTCCGGCATGAATTCCAATTCTGATAGTGTATCTTTCATCCTCCTGCAGACACACTTCCTTTGGAACTAAAAAGTCTCAATTTCAGCCTATTCTCATTCCTCATACGTCTTGTGATCACCCCTGTTGATCTGAGGTCCTGTTGAAAAGGATGCTCATCCTGTATTTTTTGATTCCGGTGTGATTCCAGAGCGGGAAAATCGATGAAATCAACTCTAAATCCAGAAATTGTAGTTGTAAAGGAGCCTGTTTCTCTGAATTTAAAGCGTGTAGCTTTTCATTCCTGTGCTAAAAACCCACAGCGTTGTGAACAAAAGCGCACTCGTTCCATCTACTGTAGGGCTTTAGACTCCGAGTTGCTTTCACAACTTTCACCACCTCTGTGTTTCTTATCGCTACTTGAACCTGTTCGGAGAAATTTGTGGGCCCTCAGGCTACGGGTGATTCTCTCCAAACTGTGTTTCAAGTTTCTTCGTTAGAATTTTCCGAATGTATCATCCTCATCGGCCTGTTCAGATATTCAAACAGTTGGATAAATGGCGGGCTTTTAGTATCAGCCGGATTGGAAGCAGTGTCTTCTCCACCGTTTTATTCCTTGCCTGGGGCATACTTTTCCAATCCTTTTGTATCGAATCACCTCCTTCAATCACCAGACATAAAACGGTCCTTCCTCCCCGGTAACCTGATCCAAGCCCTGAGCAAGCTTCAGGGAACAGATTGATCACATTTATCCTATCAAAGGAATGGATTATCTTGCGAATCTGGGAGTTATCTTTGCGGCTTTTAAACTTGCACGTGTCATGAGTGAAAGTACTGACTCAATGGCTCACCTAGTACCCTTGCACAGGTCATAAAGCCGAGTTAATTTAGATTTTCGATTGGATGCTGGATGTGAAACATAAAACTTCGTCACAAAGCGACAAGAAACGAGACACTATGAGGTTTCACATGCCATGACGAAGGACTTGTTCAAGTTCTCAATGACTCGCCAGATCCGTTTCAAGTATTCCCGACGGGGGAAAGGCCTACCAGCAGGGTAATTATTCCAAGAAATAGCAATCGGTGCCCTCCGGACCCAGCTGTGCCTCCGAGGTCGTAATACGTTAAGGAGATGGGACAATTATTGTGAAGCAATTAATTGAGCACTTGGCTCACAAGTCGCAAATTCAATTCCTCGTTTCTCTTCGCGCGCTCATTGCGATGGCGTGAAACACGAGGAGAGAGTGGAAAACCACCAGTGTGATTCCCTCCTGGAGCTGATAGTGAATTAAAATGGCAATATTTCACCCTGGGAATTGTGTACGTTGGGAGGAAATAATAATTAAATTCAAAACTATCAGCACAACACTCGCACTACGGGAGACGGAGGTCCACCAGCTGAAGGATGCATTGTGACAACTTTCTCCGCCTTTCTCCGTCTTTGCCCCTGGCGGGAGTGCAATCTACCTTTGTGTCTGTCCTAAGGCTTGGATGTGGCACTGTCTCAGATAATTTTCAGCTGTCTTTGTCTTTTTCTTTGAAAAGAAAGCTCCGGGTCTGACAGACCACAAAGGAAAATTAATGCGCGGATTTTAGTATTTCTTGTAGTATTCTACCTTTGGTTTCAAGCCACGTGCAAAGAATGGATTTTTAGTAAATTAATTACATTAATTTACATTTAAAACCTCTGATTAAAACTTCAGCACGTAAGTGTCAAAAGTTATCTGTCACAGACCCGCTGCTCTGAACCAGCTGCTACGTTACACCGACTGTAGGGGGGAGAAAGCACTTTCTCTTTTCATCTTGTCTCGCAGCTTGTGTGAACAGGCTTGAGTTTTGTTGACAGAAGGCGGGTGAAGAAACAGACCGTTCTACCGCCCCCCTCAACTGTATTGTCGGTTACGTACTTTCCATGAGTACGCACCACGTATGAAACCACCTGCAGGGATGTGATAAGGCACCCGATTTGGCAATTAGCAAACCCTCCGCGGCCAAAGTCAAGTAAGGGCAAACACATAATGAGAAAGCCTAGGGTAGGTCATACGGATATTCGCAAGGGCTTGTTCCAGACTGTCGTCATCAAAAAGCCAAGCTTCCCTCCTCCTCAGCCCATGAAGATTCTAATAAAGTCTGAGAGATTCTTGGTAAAGACCCTAAAATTACGCCCAGCTACCCGTTTTAATTTTCTTTGTTAATGTGAGCTCGAAATTACTGAGAGAGCTGGGTGAAAATGAGGGTCGAATTGCCGATTGAGTAATAAACTCGAATCGTATGGTTTTGCCGCTTTATTTCAGGAGTTATTCCTGCCTTTGCATTGCAGTCTCTATTGGATGTGGCTCCTTGCTTCAGTGCATCTTCATCAGATCCTTTACCCTTGGGCGGATTTGCTTTTAGCGCCGGTGGAGAAAATTTGTGGGGGAAGATTATTTCCGAGTGTCTTGTTCCACATCCGATACATTTTATTCTGTATCACTCATATTGCAATTTCGAATGAACGATATATGGAAGGACATGGTGGAAATTCTATAGCGTGGAGTAAATAATACTGACACTGACGTTCTTTCTTTGCATTGGGGCACTTTCTCCAAGCTTGCGAGATGATTCAGCCTGGGACTACCCGAAGCCGAAGAATCGATTATCTCCATTTGTTCCAGGGTTAGCGAAACTTGAGTCATCAAATATTTGCAAAGGAAAGGGTCTGCGATTTGGAGATGGTTAAAACCTGGAATCAAGCCCTGGTTCCTACGAGTGGAAATTCCCCAGTTTTCCTCGACCTTGTTAAGCAGGAGATGCTACTCTGTTTTTGTATCTTTTAATTTCTACCGCCCACCAGTAGCTCAAGTGCCGAGCACTGACCAAAATAGAGCAAATGACTATTTTAAATCTGGGAGGAAAGGAGGCGTGTAATGAATTAATTATTAATCAAATAGCTTTTCAATTTTCTTATCCAGGACTTACTAGCCAATAGGCAAAAGCCTCGATGGAACACTCACTACCCCTAAGTTGTTACCATAACGCAATGCATCACTTTTATCTGTGCCCGCTAATTGGTAAAAAGAGGCAGTGTGGCCTAAAACCTTGACATGTTTTCTGTCGCCTACGTAAACGACAAGTGAACTTGACACAACCTGCCGTCCGAAGACCACAAGAGAGAGTGGGTAGTTGTTAGAGCGTGAGCCGAAAATTAATTAATTGCTTGTTCTCAGTTCACGTAAAGGTCTTCCCTTATTTTGATGAATGCTTTCTCCAGCCTCCAGGTGTGTATTGTGGCAAATTCACTGCTTGGGAGAAAGCACGCTTTCTCCATACGGCTGAACGTGACTCTCACGTACAAAGAGGCTGGGAAACTAAACACGTTTGCCTACACCTGTTCCAGATTGGGAAGAGGCGGCTGGGAGGTTGGGAGAGAAAATTGCTGACGGCTGGGTAAACTTTGAGGTTGAAGACTCTTACCTGAACTGATCGCGGCCATTGAGCGTCTCCTGCTTCAGTGACAGGATGACAGGTCCCAGGTCCTCGTCGTTAGTAAAATAATTCCAGTGTTCAGTACCGTAGAAGTATTTTTCATAGGTTTCTTGCTCCACGGATGTGAGTTCGAACCCTCCGTTTTTCTCCCACTGCTCCTCGATAGTTGTTCTCGACGGCTCACAAATTCTCGGTAACCGATCCTCGTCCTCTGATACCTGTAGGCAAGCAAGCTTGTAATATTTGAGCCGTTATTCTCATCTCGATTCCTCTGTTTTGGAGCCGTGTACTTATTTCAAGTTTGGGAAAAAAATTTCCCATCCAACTCTGCTCCCGACTCGGGCAAATCCGCTTTCACATCAAGCTGTTGGGACTCGCGGACGCGATCAAGCTTGCAACTTTTCCTGGTGGGGTGAAACTCTTTTATATTCTTGGAAGAATATGCATTTAAATCACTGTTTATACAACGTTTTACACATCAAACAAGGAACACGCAACTTTTCCCCTGAAAGTGCAAAATCCTCAACTGAGCAAACATGAAAGTGACACATAATTCAAGACTTTTTCGCATCAGGTAACTTGCGTTTTGTAACTGACAGCTCGGTAACGCAAGGCGTGCTGGATTACAGCAATTTGCTCCTTTCTCCAGACCGAAGCTTGTACTCGATTCTACTATACTTGAGACGGAAGTTTACTTTATGCGAAGCTGAAACTTTTGTCCATTCATGTTTCACAATGTGGAAGTTTCACTTAAAAGCAGAGCAGATGGAAGAAAGTATAGAGAGGAGTTATAGGAGGGAGAAATTTTCTCGAAAAAAAAATATAAACGGCGAACTTGAGGGAAGGTAGTCGAGCCACAAAGCCTTGCGAAGAGAGAGAGCTCGTTAAACATAATAGAATTTGTGCACGCTACAACCTCAGGTAAAGGATACCAAAGACATTTAGTTAAAAGCTTCTTTGGCCACTAACCAGGTCATCAAGAGTACAAAGTAACGGATCCATTATTGTGGAAAAATATCTTACATCCCCGTGTTAAAGTACATGCTTTCTCTTCCCTGGTACTGGGTGAAAGCACCGCCTGCTTACTTGGAGAAAGTCTGCCAAGCGTTACGTTACAAGAGGAAGTGCTAACCTTCCTTTTAGCGTGGGTTACTCTCCTGTTTACATTTTACAGCATCCGAGGAGAAAGTCGATTTCTCCTTCCTCTCACCGTCATATCGTGCTACAATGTTAAAAGCTTCGCATCATCCCATATACTATGCATAACCATTTCAGTACCTGGATTGCCGGCTGTTTACAGCTACTTTCCATTTTCCTTCCTCCGTAAATATTTTAGGTGAGAGCCGAAAGCTGAGGGATGGACTCGTGTTTGTAATGATGCTTTCTTGACTTTTAGCTTGAACGTAATCGATACGTTTTTTTCGGAAGTTTTTTTTTCGTAGACTTTTCCGTTTTTCGCGTCTCATACTTTGGTATTCATAGATCATAAAAGCACATGGTGTTACAGAGACTTGCCTCCAAGAATGTGAAACTCGTTGAAAGGAAGAAATACAAGGTGTGAATGATTAATACACTTGGTACTTTTGCCAGTCCAGAAACCAAGTTCCGGGTTTCTTTCCATTTTCCTTGCTCCGTAAATATTTTAGGTGAGAGCCGAAAGCTGAGGGATGGACTCGTGTTTGCAATGATGCTTTCTTGACTTTTAGCTTGAACGTAATCGATACGTTTTTTTTCATAGAATTTTCCGTTTTTCCCGTCTCATACTTTGGTATTCATAGGTCATAAAAGCACATGGTGTTACAGAGACGTGCCTCCAAGAATGTGAAACTCGTTGAAAGGAAGAAATACAAGGTGTGAATGATTAATACACTTGGTACTTTTGCCAGTCCAGAAACCAAGTTCCGGGTTAAGAAAATTCACACCTAGGAAAAAACTGTGAGCTCGAGCAATCGTTTGCACGGATTGAAAAAAACCTTTAAGTTTCTCTTCTGCCATGAGCAACTAGGGTGCTCGAGTACCTCTCTATTCATTATATCCATTCGATTGTAAGAAAAAATTACGACTTGTTCCATACCACCGTAGGTTCACAAAGACTGACTTGACTAATCTTAATGTGTATGTTAAAGACCATTTGACTAATGCCAAAGACCATTAGCACCAAATAGGGTAAGATTTTTTCATTTTGTCATGCCACAATTCTCATGATATTCGACAAATGCACGAAGAAAGACGGAGGTTAAGGTAAATTAACATGTCGTTTACACCTGTGCTAAAATTTGCTCCTTGATATGCTGACTAGATTAATTAGCAGGGTGACATGACAAGATCTAAGAGGGAATGATCAAAGGCTCATCAGTGATTAGGGCCTGAGTGAGAGGTACCGGCTGAGAGTTTGCCAAGTTTTGCAAACTTTTGTTCCAGAAACAAACCGCAAACAGGAGCTCGAGCCTTATTAATCCGGAGAGGGATCAACTTGTGGATTCACTCCTGATGTGAAAGTTGCAAGCCTTGTGTCGCGACTCTTATGCTCGTGCTAGGGGTGAAGGGCCGGTGAAAGTCTTACCTGAATGTTTTGATGGTTTTTCCTCTTGCTTCTACTCTTTCCCTCATCCGAGTCCTTCTCGCCGTTTCTGCTGTGATCTGGATCTTCGTCGTCCAAGTCTCTTTCGTCTTCCTCCTCCTTTGAGTCTTCTTCTTTTTCCTGGAAGTCTACAAGAAAGAAAACAAGGGCTTTGTTTGATGCGGGGCTGGGAGCAGCTGTGGAATTTAACGATGCCGAGATTACATTGAATCTGCACGAGAGATGAACTCCGAGATGAGTCACGTACCTGATTCGGACTGCTCGTCCCAAATATTGTTGGCATTCCCTCCTGAAGAAATCTTTTGCCTCGAGCACTCGATCCAGTACCCGGGAGTCGGTATTAGATTGTGCGGGTATTCTTCGCAGAATTCGTCTGTAAATCGTCGAAATTAAACGATGAATTCCTCCATGTAATTAAA
>VRMD01001988.1:0-14702 GCA_009872375.1 Sminthurides bifidus | reverse complement strand
TTTTTCAATGTCTATCTAACGCTGAAAACCGCTTGGCTGTACTACTTTCCGTTACCTCGGAATTTTGATCACAAGAATCGGTGGTTGAAAACCATACACTTAGCTCCGCTAGTGAATAAATATATTCCGCCAACAACAAGGAATGGAAAAGCAATGCTCTACGAGGAAGCTCGAACAGCTTCCGTGTGCGCATTCCATTTTTAAACTGTTCCCCTAAATATGTATGGGATGGATCTGAGAGAGACGCTTAAATTAACATATTTAATGGCAGAAACCTTTATGATCTCGTGTGGTGAATGAATTGATTTCAACATATATATAAGCTTTTTAAGCAATCATCGACAATGGCTTTATGGCGAACTATCGCCGGAGATTTTTTCATCTATTAGGTTCCTCCCTGCCATCCCCTCATGGATTTCAATCCACTCCTTGTAATAATGTTTACTACGGAGAGGGTCAGAGGTTCGGCGCACGTCCCACTATGCATACACAGCCCTTGAGGGAACCGGCTTCGTATTCTAAGTAAACTCTGTGACGTAGGGTGCGGGCATAATCTCCGTGTTGGATTCAGTTTCTCTGCTTCTGTACATGTGCAATGGGAAGTACTACATTGTTAGACAAACAGAAAAGATTTCATGAAGTGAAAGTGAGCCCGGTCGGATTACACGGAGATGCTGGCTGAATGCTGTACATTGAGCGGTGCTATGGTCATTAATGAGTTGGCGCGGTAGGATACCGGGTGGGAATAAAAGACGTGAAATGCAGAATGGTGTAAAAATCAGCTAGGCATAACGCTCTTAAAACTCTTGGCGGAGTGAACAATCGGAGTGACATCACTCATACCCTGCCGCAACTATTCTAGCAACAATGCATGAATGCCAGGACACCACAACCAGATGTTTCACGCATCTCTACGCGGTCAAAAAAGCTTACAATTACCCATCCTGCGACCCTCTTGTGCACCTTTCACTTTTGATTTATCACATTAACTTTTGTCCAAACCCCATTCTTATATACTTGGAACTTCATTTCAAGGATTATTTACTCATCAACCCTAATGAACTCGTACACATTAACATTATCTCCTCCGTGCAGTACCCTCCGCCCTCCGTCCTTCAGTAGAACAAAAGCCGACCTTACCCGGCCGCCATTCGGGTATCAAGCTTCTCCACACACAGCCATATACTTTTACTAGCAGTGCGCTACTACTACTACGGTGCGCTCGCTCGCAACTATCTTTTTGTACGGCAACCCTTTCATCTGCGGGTAATTAAAGCGATACAGCGGCTGCTTATACATCTCCCTGTCGACGCTCACAAGATATATTGCTATAGTGTAGGGATTGAGGAACAATTAAATGCAGAAAAGATGCCTCCCCAGCCTTTTAAACTCGGTCGGAGACTGGCGGATTGTAAAATTTGCATGGAGCACACCGCCGGAGAAGTTCCGTTACCTCCACAGCTCCCTATAATTGCGGACGCGCTTCAGTGAGGTCACACGGGTACGAGGGAAACTCTCCCAGCCGGTGAAATATCAAGTACGAAAGATGAATTCTCAGAGGCCGAGAAATTGCAGTTTCACCGCCGTACGTGGCTAAGTGATGCTCGGGAAAAGTAACTTGGAGAAGTTTGGCAGCTACATTCAAGTACGGAACATGTGAGCTTGTATGTACAGGGGTCTCGAGAGAATCCAGGATTTGGCCGTCTAGCAAAACATGTTTGCAATCTTCCACTCACACGAGTCGGACAGATCCCCTTATCCCACATACTAAGTAGCAAACAGGACGAGCTCATTCGCAGTTTCTACATAAAAATATATGTGGACCCAAGTAATTAATTGCTTCAGCTCACTAAATAGCACTACGGGGAAATGGCACAATTTGAGGCAAGGGCCGGAGATAATTTCACTGGGATTCGATTTTCCTCCTCGTTCGACTACAACCACGCATCCTCCCACCATGTAATACAAGTACTCATCTTCACCGCACGCAGTTCCGCTCCTCTTTAGGTGATCCACCATCCTTCGACACTGGCCCCAACCCTCAACCAAGTCTTGAGTGTAACTTGAGGAAAGAAATCCGGTCCTTTCTTCAAGGAGAGTGCCTAACACCAAGTCTGTCAACAGTATTTAGAGGGTTCCAGTTCATCCCGTCACAAGAGTTTCTCTTCGGGACAACAGCCTAGCAGAAACGATTACAACCGTAATTAGCCTCCTCGCCCGCCCTCAGTCAGACAAATTGAGAAACGTAAATGACTTCCGTGGCGGACATTTCCGTACAGAAGGAACGCAATTGGCATCCAGACCTGCTCCGTGCAGCATTAATATTTTTACGAGTTTCTTTTAGTAATGGGATTGCGGAAACCAGGTTCATAACCATTACGATACAGTATATGAGAATTGCCATGAAAATCCAAAGACCATTTCATCAGCATATTAAGCAAGGGGAAGAACGATGCTCAAACTCTCGCGTGGATCGAGAGCCTGTGCGAGTTTAATCGCCTTTGCCAGAATAAACATAAATAGCTTTAATACTTGCACCGCTCTCGTACCGAGATGGACTTGAGCATTTGGAGAAAGGCATTTCAAATGCGGCCCTATCGGTAACAATAATCACGTTGTGGAAGAAATGGATCCATTTGTAAACGGATGCTGCATTGCATAAACTGCAGTTTTGGATTCATGTTTGCCTATCGATTGCATAACGATTAGGTGTGTGTTTTTCAATCCGTACGGGTGGACGTGGAGAGCGCTTGCCAGTTGAGAATATTTATTAACTTTGTAAACATGCACGTTTGCATTACATGCCTGCTTGGATTTTCCTCCTTATCGGCCGGTTACATTTGTGCATTTTCTCCACACAATAGTCCGAGCACGCTCTGTTGGCTTTTTAGAATAGACGAACAAGGAAAAAGGTTTTTTTTCTGCTCAAAAATATTAACCAATGATAAAAGGAGCAGGAGAGAGGCTCAGTGCGTTTTCAGCACACGTTCCAGCACAAATGGATCTTTGAAATTGGTCTCGATCGATCCCCGTGGACAAGAGGAGTACCGTATAAATCCATTACTAGTCAAGTACAAACTTTTCCAAGCAAACAACCTTCAACCAACTTGAAGGTATCAAGTCAGGCTTTATCGTCACAAAACTAGTAAATAAACTCCTCTTGCATCACCACTGATGCAGAGAAAGGCCCGGTTCGACGAAACAAGGTAGGCAGATTTCTTTTCGCTTTGAATTTCGTCCTGGTCCCCGTCCTCGGGCGTAACAAGGCCGTAGCTTTTCTCCTTCACAAAGAGTTTCCTCCACATCCTCTTTGAATATTTGCATTCGCCCTGCAGATTTTACCCCTGTCCTCTTCTATAGATTCGTTCAAGCGTTCATAATTATTTGAAGTCAAACTGAACTGTTACATGGGACAGTCAGCAGTTATGTAGATCTCATCAGTGGCATACACTCTCAGCCCTGTTGTTACAACAGAGAGTCTACATGTCATGAAAGCAGCGAGAATGTCTGCTCTGCAATTTTACAACTGAACGAGTATTTTCATGTGACAATTTTGCCAGAGGAACTTTTCATATTCTTAGAAAAGTATTTCGTATATCTGTACAACATTTATATGCATTACCTCGCCAGCGGCAAAAACATCATATATGCATCTACGGCAATATGTGACGTTTGCTCAACAACCCCATTTTGACAAAATAAAATCCTCTTCGGCCGTAGTCACCCGTAATGAAATTCTGCATCGGCTGTACCACCTTTCGTACATGATTTCATCTTTGCAGTCAAAGTATGAACGTGAGTATCATATAAGCTTTATAAGAGCGTCTCGAAGCTCCTTGGAATCCATCATTGGAACTGTGCGATAAGTTTGCGAATTTATTGCTGAATTCGGTCAGGTTGAAAATATTTATTACGTCACGTTCGCAGTTTTCCAGAAGTTAAGACGTCACTATATGAGTTATGTACCTGACATGTTTCACATTTTCTTCTCGCATTTGTTTGTGTCCGCCACCTCACCTGCATAATAATACGAATGGAGCAATCTAATTCTGCACTAGTTCCGCATCACTCTGCGTCATAACATTTTTATTTACGACTGCTCAACATCAAAACCCAAGTTTACCAAGTACCCACCAAAATTCATATGCTTGTGTGCTAACCACGACCCGTAGTTCATGAAATTAAGGAGCTTTGATCAGAGTACCACAGCACGTACATCTTCCTGGTTTCCGTATGTTTGTAAATGAATTAATGGAATTTAACCGAGGGATGTCAGGCCTGGCAATGCGTACATGTATTACATTCTGTCCAACGCTTCAACTGACCATTACCATTGAAATTAAGTTGTGAACAAGCTTAAGACACAGTAGTTCCCCTTTTAGAATTACGTAATGATGTTTTAATCTTACTGGTCTGGTTTTTTTTAAAATCGTAACGTTCGACACAGATTTCAGACTTTTTTGTCTTTGCAATGTAATCGCTAGGCTGCCTGTAATACCTATTCATGCCGTTTTTCTTGCTAAAAGTTAGTTGTATACCAAATCAATATACTAAAACACCAATAACCATAACTGATAACCACGAGACGTGATAACCAGACCTATTTGACACTTGGACTGAAATAAACAGCCACGACACATTAGTGAACTTCGTTTAAGTAAGTAAATGCTTACAAGATAGCCTATATGCCTATGCTTATTGCTCTTCCAAATCAATCGAGATGATTCCCCGGAAGCATGACTATTCTTCTGAATCACTTTCCTCGGTTTAGAACGCAGATAAGTTAAAAAAACGCTCGATCATATTCAAACGCTTCCTCAAGTAACGTATAAAGAAATAGTACGAATTGTACACCCACCAATTTTGAGATGACCAAGCCGTGAGAAGCGAGAAGAGTTCCCCCCCTGTATTCCGAATTATGACGCCGTCTTCAGAACAGAATCAGGAAAATCAGGAGTGATCGCAATGGGTAAGAATTACATTTTGAACAGTGTGAAATTGCACTAGATAGAAAACCCGAAGGTCCGTTTTAATGACTTTTTGACCAGTTGGAAGTAAGAAGTTGATCCTAATGTGCTGTTTTGACTTGAAGATTCGTCAAAGTGCCAATCAGAGGAACAGGGATTTGATGTTGCTTCTCCTGCTTACCGTTGGTCAAAATTTTCACCGCCTGAACAATCACTTGAATCAGTATGGAATACATCGACGGAACTACTGGTGCCAACTGGAACGTGCGAAAGCGTTATTGAGTCAACTGTAAGCCGTTGAAGACGCTACCAACTTTGAGCTCTTAAAGTTTACACAAGGAACAGTTCGGAGGGCATTCATACGGTAAGTATACAATTTGTTTCAACGCATTGAAAAAAGAAAACCTGTGATCATTATTTGAGCAGAGTTAAGACTTTGTGCTTTACTATGATGGTTTACGATTTTGCAGAAAAGTGTACTCAATTTTGTCCTTTGTGCTCTTCCTAACTACTGGCGTCACACTCATATTTTTTAAATTCGAGGGCTCTAAAAACTGGATTGAGAACAACACGTTCATCTTATACATTCCCGTAATATGTTTGTGCAACACGCTTGTCGCGCTCGTGGGCTGGCCCGAACTTAGCCGAAAAGCTCCTCTAAACTTGATTGCATTATTTGCGTATACCTGGTCTGTCGCTTTTCTCTCGGTTTGCATAACAATTCGTTTCAGGTAATACTTGCAATAGGGATCTCGAGTACTACTTTTTTAGCTCGGGTGATTTAAACGCATCTGGTTTCGTTTCCACAGAACGGAAATCCTTCTAATCGGCGTTGGGATGACCGCGACTGTATGCCTAGCTTTGTGGTTGTTCACCTTCCAAACCAAATGGGATTTCACGGTGAGGACCGGAGCTCTGCTTGCGATATTACTGGTGGCATTTCTACTGATTTTCCTTGGAATAGTCGCCCAAGTGGTTTGGTGGCATTCGATACTTGTTGGAATTTCAGTCTTGTTATTCTCCTGTTATCTGATTGACAACACTGAAACTATTATACGAGGCAACCACAGGTACGCAATATCCCCAGAAGAATGCATTTTCGCTGCAATCACCCTCTTTGTCGATATTTTATACTACCTTATCTTTCGCCTTTGCCGAGCTGTCCATAAACATTAAATCAAAAACAGTTTAGTCGCCGTGTTTTTAAGCATGTCATAATTCGCCACTAGAAGGAATTGGGTGTATGAACTCGTAATCTCTCTTTCTCGGATATTGTAAAATCTTACGATAGACTGCACTTGTTACGCCACAACGGATTAATTCAGTCGAAATCATTAAAACTCTCTATATTTACATGCAGCCGGCATTTAAAATTTTCTTGTGCAATAGAATTTTCTTAGCTTGAGAAGAAAAGGGTCTATCAATTTAGCTATAAATTACGAGTTCAAATCCAGTAAAGAGAAACACGAGCCCAAATCACCAGCAGAGTGACTGCTGAACTGAAACGCTGCTGCCAGTTGCGTTGTAAAGACAGCTGCCTGGACGGACTTTTGTGACCGGTCTCGCCTTTTCCTCTGAGCGAGCATTCGCTTGAAAAACAAGAAACTTATGACAGGTAAAGCGTGGAGTCGAGATTGCGGTTGATGTTACGAATCAAATGACAGTAATGGAGTAACAAAGTTGAGGAAATCTAATGCAAAACTTTGCGAGAGAAGTTTCACACTTTGGAAATCTAAATGTCAAGTTGATAAAGCAACGCTACTTTGTTTCACTCGAAGGATGGGGAGCGGAAAACGGAAGGACGTTAACGCATAGTACAACTTTCGATTGCCGGAGCCGTCAGACGATAATATGGGCAAGTTACAGACAACAATTGGATGAGGAATGCCCGGAGCAAATTATGATTCTCAGAGGTGAGCAAGAGAATCGCAAGAGCTTCAAAGGATAGTGTAACTGGCAGTTGTTGGGCAGAGCGGAATGCTCGCTTACCAATTTAATTTCCACTTCGGTTTTGTATTCCAGCAGCAACTCAAGTTTATTAGGTTGTAGAAAGTATTTAAGGTTGAGTGCACTGGAGGGAAAAAACTTTCCAACTTGTTAGTATACGAATGAGTCCTCATCCTTGGCGCTTTCTCCTTCGGGTTCTCAGTATACAAATGCTAGCCGTGGTCGCTGTGGAATTCCCTTCGCTGGATCGAACCGTAAAAATAGAAAAAGTTTATCCCGCTTTGCAGTCTTACCTGAAAGAAAACAGACAAAAAGGTTTAGAATTAGGGAGATTTATTTGTTATAAGGCTGTAGTTACATGACTCTCATCGCCAATTCCGACCGCGATTCAGCTTTTACTTACAGTTCGAGAATTCAGACAATATCACGTGAGGTACTATATTTAGCAAATGTGTTTACAAGCAGGCCCTGACCGTATCTAAAGCCGTACATAAGCCCCGCACCATAGACCCGATCGCTGAGTTTATACCAAGTGTTTTAGTAATTGCCTTAGGCAATTAAACACCTGGTTTGGGCTGATGACACGGAGAAAACCAATAAATATTACTTTGGAATTAATAATTGCCACCAGTCAAGCACCACGTCGGCCATGGTAGCTTCAGAAGGAGCAATGTCAGTATCGTTCCTGCATTGGAGCCTCCGATGCCAAAATACTCCGGGCTATTTATTTCAGAGAATCGAGTAAGTGCTTCCTGTGGAGATTTACTTTCCTGCATAATAATATCCTGAAGGCAGGAGGATGAAGGAAGGTGATATAATGCGAAGAGACGTTCAACGAGTGGGCTTCTACGTGATTGATGGAGTTATTTCTTTTTCCGTTTTGTCTTTCGCTTTTCTTATTTCACTTAGCCCGAAGAAAAAATGCTACCGAGAAGCCGAGACGTCATAAAGTTCCAAGGGAACCACGACCATGCTTTCCTTTCACACCGACACGGCTCAAAATCTTTCACAAAACAAATGCCGATCCTGTCAGCCCCGTCGAGGAGGTACCTGGAGGACAGAAAGCAGCAGTACCTTTGAACTTCTTTGACGGAGCTGGGCGTTTCCCTCATAGACAGCCCACAATTTGAAAGGAAACACAGCTTGAAGGTGTCACGTGAGCTGAAGCGAAAATGGAATTGATTCTCAAAACTGGAACCACTTCTCTTTCAGTCGCAAAAAATATCATAACATCAACGCTCGTGTGACAGAAAAATGTACGTCTGCTGCTACGAGCGAGCCGCAGTTTTTTCTCTCACAGTCAATATTTTTATATCTCACCAGATTCCAAATTCTGCGGATGAGTAATGCACCGCAAAAGAACAGAGCACAATTCGGATCAGCTCTACCAAAAGGTGATACATAATAGTTTTTATTCCGGAGCAAGACTGGCCTGCTTCTGTGTATACCGCTATTTTAAACAAGCTCAGAAAGCATGTGCATATGAATATATTTGACTGTTTGATTATTTCCTCCTTTTTTCCCGTGACTCATTTCCACAAGCATGCTGTGATACGATTTGCCATTCTCTCACAGTTAGGCAATTATCCGAAAAAGGAGCATAAAAAATGTCTGCAGTTCTACTAACTACAGCACAACAGCGCTCTTTGAAAAGCTCGCACAGTGTGGAAGCTTCCTTGTTATAAAAATCGCCGCTTCATGCGATTAATTACATTTATAATTGACATTAGTCAAAAATCGGTCCATTATTTTATATTCATATTGGCAACTCCATATATATTTGCATATCTCGCATCCATTGTCATGGCAACACCAACAGTCAAAGAGAAAGCTTCCCGTCCAAGCTTTAGCTACCTTGCTGTGGTACGCCAAAAAGAAATGAGCGCGTGCTGCGTCACTTAAGGAAAAGTCGACGAGTTGTGGCAAGGCACTCAAACTAAGTAATTCTGACAAGGTGGTTCGTTACCAAAGACGAGCCTTCATGGAAGGTAATGTGTTGAGCGATTCTTGAAAAGACGATGAGAGTGAGATGTTTTCAAAAGGCGTTTGATTTGTTTTGCCTCGTTTTTATGCAGTTTTTTTGCCCAGAAAGGAGATTTGCAACAGACGCATGAGAGGCAGGAGAGGATGCTTGTAATCATTGTGACTTGGCGGATAAGCTGCATTACATTAAATTGGCTGGGAGCGTGGAACCGTCCAAGCCCATGAAATAGACGGAGTTGTAATCTTTTAAATGTTTCATCAATCATGAAGGTATATGCGTATGAGTGGTTCCAGGGAAATCCATCAACGTCGCCGCTGAATTTTCACTGTTTTCACCAAATCTCTGACTGAATAATCTGGACGGAAATCAAGGTTCCTACCCTGCAGTTTACCAGTCCGTTTCTTATGTAAAACGCGTATGCATTCAACTTCCAGGCTTTTCTCAGACCAATGCCAACTTTCTTAACAGGAGCAACTGTTTTCCTTCACTTGCTCCATGTAACGCTAATGATTGCGAGTCACCAAAAGAAGAGATTCAGCTAATCTTGAAATATGAGCTAAACAAATTAGTTTTATTCTTTGCTCCCCAACTTCCCTGTGACACGGACGGCCAAGTGTGGAAAGGGAGGACAAAAAATACTTACGTGCCACGAGACCTCCTCATTATTATTTCCATGGGTAAACATTCCTAATTCTTTAAATAAGCTAAGCTGGAGCAAATAATTACTTATTTAGCAAAACCAGTCATTAATTTACAAAGACTTTCCGAGGATTAGAGCGAGATTCTTTGAATTAATTAAAAACCGTGCGGCAGCATTTAAATACCGGGGTCATTGCATTAGCACAAAGGGATATAGACAAAGTTAATGAAACAAAATAAAAAAATAGCCCTTATCTGCTTAATAATGATGTTGAATATTGCTCACACCCTCCGTATATATCAGTAATTCAGGAAGTTAATACTCTTCGGAGATTTTTCATAATGTAAACTTTTATGGCGTTACAAGGAGTTTCTTCATAGCTAAAGTGCTTATATTACCGGCTCATAGAATTCAGCGCCAGGAAACTTATTAGATTGGACTTAATGATTTTGTGCATAAGCAAGTTTCGCCATCAAGAACTAAAGAAACAGGCATTATCCCTTGTTCTGCAATGCAATTAAAACTGTGCAAATTACCATGTACAATGACACACTTGATAGAAGAATAGAGCGAGGAGAAGAGTGGAGGGAACAAAGGGGTTAAGAGCGAAAGGAGGTGTATATGAAGGGGAGTGTAATTAATTAAGGGAATTACAATTTGCTGGCAACAGGGATTGAAAAGCAGTCGAGTTATGGAACTCATTCTGGAAACATAAATGGTTCAAAGTTTTACATGTGTAACTCATACATGTGATGTTTCACAATGGAACCAGTTTCCTCACACTTGAACTGATTAATGCTAAGACTATACTGTGAATGTGTTCGCACACAACACAGGAACATGGGAAGAAAGCTTTGCAAACCTAAATTCATACAGAGGCAAACGTTTATTATGCACTCATCAAGAGCACAGAGTTCGACAGTCTGGTCCATCTAAAATCGAATCTCAGCTTCTGCTTAGAGTTTCATTCGTCGTTCGCCGTGGCGGTATGAGTGAATGCTTTCCCAGAAATTATGATTACCATTAGGATACCAAAAATGGCGAAATTAAATGTAACATACCGCCCAGGGTCACATCATCACCTGGTGTGGAAGGGATGAGAGTAGTTCAGGTACAAGTAGCAAAGAGACAACAGTGTGAACAGTAGTATATTTGCAAACTGGGAAAGCTCAGAGGGGAGCCCTAGGAGAAATGGGTGATGGTTAAGCCAATGTTTAATGTACAAACAGATTGGAGAGCAGAGCCGAGAGCCCAAGACTTGCAGAGGCGCACTGCAGACACGGTGAGCGGAAGAGCTGATGGACAATGACCGTTCGTCAAGAGATTTAATTACTGGTGCTTGAGGATTGGGCGAGATGAAAGTAATTATTTAGCAAAATGACATTTTATTGTGATGAGATGAGGTGCTGAGAAAGGGAGAAAAGCCTCCTTAGGTATAATAGCTGGTCGAGTTCTGCCGAGAGTACTGCTGTGTTAATTTAAGAATAACAATGCCCGTCTTTCCCTTCTAGTGATCAAGTTGTTGAGCCCCTCAAGTTTTTACAAGGTGATGATGAACTACCTCCGATCTTGATTGCGGAGTTAATTTAAGAATAACAATGCCCGTCTTTCCCTTCTAGTGATCAAGTTGTTGAGCCCCTCAAGTTTTTACAAGGTGATGATGAACTACCTCCGATCTTGAGAGAATGCGCTTACGCGGATGTACCCTGGACCGTACAACAGTGAGCTTGTCATTAAGACGATTACAGGGAGGACATGTAATTTATCCTGGATCGTCTTTCTCATTTAATTAGGAGTTAAGACCACTTCCAAGGAAAATGTCCAACAATAACAGGAACGCTGACCACGGAACAGAGAATGCCGTTCGCGCTACTCATTTAGCATGATTGGTCTGCTGATGCTGATGAGAATCTGTTTTGAGAAGCATATACGAATTTCGAGAGCCTGAGCACATCACCACACTTCTTTACAAGTAATCATCATGCAAGGAAGATGAAAGAGACAGGTAAAATAATTGTTCCATCCTCAATCAAAGCGAGCACCTGATAGTGAGAAAGAACTGAATAAGTCACTATTCTTTTTCATCATGTTCTTCAACCCGCAGTTCCAGCCATGTACGTGCATAAAATGTAATTTTACTGTAAATCTCATGCGAGTGATTTCAGCGCCAAGGCTACTCATCTCCGGCGTCTCGACTCCCGACATCCTTCAGTTCAACGTCTCAGTTGCCGATGCACCGAGTTTCGGAAGAAAATCCCATCTTACTTAAAACGATTTCCCTCATCTCCATCATTTGATACTGCGACTCACTCCGCCTGTCCACAGCAAAAGTGAGGGAGATGAAAGAAGCACTGATGACAGCTTTTAGAGACGATTCATTTGCAAGAATTGCAGGGCCGGTAGTGTGACATGGCACGATACTGTTTTGCAGCTTGCAGCCATGCAATTTGATTTACTTTTAGTGCCTGTTTCGGCTTACGACAAAGTGTTTGAAATGCGGAAGCCTGGCTGTTCCTGATGAGAATGACGTGAGTAAATTTGCATGTTGACGCATGCAGAGCCCAGATGAAGGAAGATATAAATGCTGATGATGAAGTTAAAGTGAGAAATTTCAAGACGATTAATGTCCTTCTGCCTCGAATATCTTTCGCCCAGTCTTCCACTTGTTTTACTTCGCTGCACTGATTCATTCACTTCTCTCCGGGAGTGTGGACCAAGTTTCCTCAACTCCCTTCCCATCACAGTCTTAGATGTACTGGTGGATGGAATTTCACAAGTTACGAGACAAACTTCCCGTGGAAACATTAGCAACAATTCCATCATCACCACGCCGAGCTGACACTTACTGCGATTCATCGTCGTGCTTCAGCTTTTGGCTTTCCTCTTGCCACGTTTCAGGAAACTATGGCGTACAAAGAGCGCCTGCATTTGTACAAATGAAGCAGTGGTTCATAGCTTTTAGTCATCCCCCGGTTTCACGCACTGCAACTCCCATAGATTTCGCCGAGAGAATGAGCGAAATTGGCTTCAGCTCCGACCACTGACTCGGGAACCAATCTAGTTTGATAATCTAGTACCGGGGTGCGAAAATTCAGAGAAATGCGCAACAAACTAAATGACACGTTGTCCCGTTGGAATTTCTCACACCTGTGCGCTCATGATACGAGCGAGCGGTACTGCACACATGTGTGATTTTGGCTTTACGGAATCACACATACTAGGATGGCAGAGGCCTGCAGCAGTCTGACAGAGTTTTCCAAGACGGATCATCTCCACGTAATATTTACAGGTGGCAAGACGGATGGCAGTAAAAAATGCCAGTGTGTTGGAAATGGCTGAAAAAACTGCAGGTACAATGAGGCAATCAGGTGGTTTCACAGAATGTTCCATGTGCATTTCAATAATGAAATGCGTCAGGTTGAATGCCTCACGACGAAGGGACGGGTGATGGTGGTGAATTCACCACGAGAATGTTCCACCACAGTTCTCGGATTGACGCTTCTTGTCGTGTCGGAGGTACGCGACTGCGACGGGATGAACGGTGAGATGAAAAGGAGTAGTTAAAAAACATAATAAATTGTATAAATGTCATTTGGTTTCATTACTCACTGGTGTTGGTTCCGTTCCTCGAATGATAAAGATGGATGTGGGGGTAGCTTATGGAAATAGTATCGGGTACTGCCCGGCCCGTTCACTCCACGGTTTGCAGTCCAAACTCGGATCATCATCCTATTTATACACGAGGACAATGGGACTATGCAACTGCGTAAGTGAGCCTTTTACAAGTGATCCATTGAATCAATCCTATGGTTATTCATCATCATCTCCGGTCGTTTTACACACAAGTTAAATACTCTTTCAAAGCCGTTGATGAGCAATCACGAACCGAAGTCAGCCATGCACGTTTCCTCTCATCCATTGCATGCAAGCTCAACGATCCGAAGTGCACCATACCGCATTTTAAACTCGGACTTTACTTGAACGTGTCCTACCTGCGTGGGGTCATTCTGGAATACTTATAAGCAATCAACTCGGAGCGTTACTTTTGCTCAGTCGCTCCGCTACTCCATTCCATCACAGGAACGTTCATAATGAAAACGTGGATCATTATTATGCTCGTTGGCGAATGGTGAAATTCAAAAGTCGCAACGGCTTTCAAATCAACGAGAGATGAACACATTCGTATGCGGAGGAAAAAATCTCCTCTAAAATTTCACCTCCGGGCCAATCCCACAATCCGTGCACAAAGTAAGAATAAGAATTCACATAATCACTCAACCAACCAAAGCAGCATGATGGATGAATCCAACACGTGTTACCTTCTCCAGACGCCATAGTCGTATTCAGTGCCGTCCGATAGCGACTCTTACTATGCTGATTTCCTCAAAGTGTTTCCACCTGCATGCTGTTACCGCTTTTGCTCCCACAAGCAAAGCCAGTTCATCCTCCTCATTCATGTTTCCCAAGGTTGGACTGGAAACGAGGAAATTCGGAATAACCTCAAGGTAAGAACAGCATTCAAATCAGGTATGAGCTCAGTTAAGAAATAGAGCGAGCCGGGATTAGAATGCTAAACGCATGTAGTACTGCGGATCTCAAGTCTCTGTGATTCTGCTACTTGAAAAGCCGCAATCCAGGACACACTCCGTCCACATCTTCTCTAACATGATTAACAAGTGTGCCAAGATGAAACAGCGCTGTCTGTGGTCTGCCTTCAGGCCGAAAAAAAAGTCCGCAAAAGAATTTTTCGCAATATTATCAATCTCATCACGTACGGCCGGAATACTGTTTTCTTAGAATTTAAATAATGCTCTCGCCATTCTCAAATACAGAAACACGCAAACGTTCCTTGGGGTGTGTTTTTTAAATGCATGACCTCAAACTGAAACGAGAAATATAATCAGCAGCACCACCCCACAGCTCTTTCACCGACTCACCGAGAAGAAGTCTTAGCAGAGGTCAATAAAAAATTGCGAATTGATTCATCCAGTACTTGTGTAACTCACAAAACTGATTACGATTACCATTTGACCTGGAGCGGTCTTGAAAAGCATGCTGCAGAACTACTGGTTCCGATATTCCATTCTCACAGAAGAGGCAAGCAGCAAGTCAACAAGTCAGACTGAAGAACCGCCACTTAAAGCATTCTCACTGTAGTTTATCC